>CM076583.1:344277056-344293623 GCA_034641835.2 Pinus albicaulis | reverse complement strand
TCTGATTTCCGTAAGCAAGATGGATGATGCAGGTGTAAAAACAGTGTTCGAGAAAGATGCCTGCAAGATGGTTCGGGGAGCACTGGTATTAATGCGGGGAGTTCGGGCTGGAACTCTGTACAAGCTACAAGGTAGCACTGTTATTGATGGGTGTAACAGTTCTGTGGTTCCTGAAAGTGGGACGGAAAGTCTAGCTGTCTCTGGAGAAAAGACCATGCTATGGCATCAAAGGCTTGGACATATTGGAGAGAAGGGCCTTCGGATATTGCATAGAGATGGTATGGTAGAAGGTATGTCTAATTGTTCTCTGGATTTCGATTTCTGTGAACATTGTGTATATGGGAAGCAGAATCGGGTGAGTTTTCCTTCTGGTGCTAAGAGGGCAAACAAGATATTAGAAATTGTGCACAGTGATGTGTTTGGGCCTGTGTCAGTTCCATCACTGGGAAAGTCTGTGTACTATGTTTCATTCATAGATGACTTTTCAAGGAATACATGGATATATTTCTTGAGGAAGAAATCTGAAGTCTTTGACAAATTTAAAGAATTTAAGGCTCTGGTGGAAAACCAGACAGAGAAGAAGATAAAGGCGTGGAGGACAGATAATGGTGGGGAGTTCTGCAAGAAGGAATTTGAAGAGTTCTGTAAGAAGTGTGGTATGGCACGACAGAAGACTACTCCATACACACCTCAGCAAAATGGAGTTGCAGAAAGAATGAATAGAACACTGATGGAAAAGGCAAGAAGCATGCTCAGTGGTACCGGGTTAGGACAAGAATTCTGGGCAGAGGCAGTGGAGACTGCATGTTACTTAGTTAACAGATCACCTTCATCGGCGTTGGAGGATAAGACTCCACATGAGGTATGGACTGGTAAGAAACCCTCTCTTTCACATCTAAGGGTATTTGGATGTGATGCATATGTGCATGTTCCAAAGGAGAAAAGGACCAAGTTGGATAATAAATCTGAAAGGTGCATCTTTATTGGGTATAAGGATGGTTTAAAGGGTTGCAAGCTTTGGAACCCAAAAATAAGGAAGGTTGTGTACAGCCGAGATGTGGTGTTTAGAGAAGTGAAAGATATTGTTAAACATGAAGTCCTACCAAAGAAACCTGAGAAGATAGAGTTTGAGCTAAAGGAGGATGAATCAGACTCTACAACAGAAGAAGATTCAGAAGATGAAGAGCCACAAACTCCAGCTTTGAGAAGATCAGTTCGGGAAAGAAGGCAACCAGAAAGGTATAGTCCATCTGCTTTCTGTTCAGGTTTTGCCTTAACTATTACTGATGATGAACCCAGAACTGTCAGGGAGGCAGTAGATTCAGAGGATGGAAAACTCTGGAAGGAGGCCATGGTTGATGAAATGGCATCCTTGCACAAAAACGATGCATGGGATGTGGTGGAGTTTCCGACTAGAAGGAAGCCCATTGGGAGCAAATGGGTGTTTAAGAAGAAGATGAATGTAGAAGGCAAGGTGGAGAAATACAAAGCTCGGTTGGTAGCGAAAGGTTATTCCCGGGTGCCGGGAATTGATTTTGGTGATATTTTTTCTCCTGTTGCCAAGGTTACTTCTATTAGATTACTTTTATCTGTTGCTGCTGCATTTGATTTTGAGATAGAACAGATGGATGTGAAGACAGCTTTTCTTCATGGGGATCTAGAAAAGGAGATCTACATGAAGCAACCTGAAGGCTTTATGGTGAAGGGTAAGAAAGAACTGGTATGCAGGTTGAAGAAGTCTCTGTATGGGTTAAAACAGTCACCAAGGATGTGGTATCAGAAATTTGATACCTATATACGGGGACTTGGCTTCACCAGAAGCAAGGAAGATCATTGTGTTTATTTTAAATTAATTGGTGATCGTGTTATATATCTGGTCTTGTATGTGGATGATATGTTGTTGATTGGAAATGACAAAGAAATTATCCAAGATTTGAAGACCCAACTGTTCTCCAAATTCGACATGAAGGATATAGGTGCTGCAAACTATATTTTGGGCATGGAAATTAAGAGAGATCGAGCAAAGAGGAAGCTCTGGTTAAACCAGAGGAAGTATGTCGAGACTATATTGCAGAGGTTCAATATGCAGGATAGTAAACCGGTGAATGTTCCTATTCATGTAGGTGTAAAGCTGTCTGCTGAACAGTGTCCCAAGACACAAGAAGAAGAGGAGTATATGTCCCGTGTTCCATATGCAAGTGCAGTGGGTAGCTTGATGTATGCAATGGTCTGTACTAGACCAGACATTGCACATGCAGTGGGAGTATTGAGCGGGTTTATGTCAAACCCAGGGAAGGAGCATTGGACAGCAGTGAAGCGGGTTTTCAGATATTTACGTGGCACTAGTGATTATGGCTTGTGCTACCAGGGAAGACCAAGATTGGAAATAATGTTGGACATTCGTGGTTTTGTTGATGCAGACTGGGCTGGAGATCTGGACCAAAGAAGATCTACAAGTGGGTATGTGTTTAGCCTATTTGGAGGCGCAGTCGGTTGGATGAGTAAAAGACAGTCTGTAGTGGCTCTTTCAACTACAGAGGCAGAATACATAGCAGCCACTCATGCAAGCAAGGAAGCAGTTTGGTTGCAGAGATTGTGTTCAAGTATGGGGTTGATACAACAAGCTATAAGGATAGACTGTGATAGCCAAAGTGCAATTTTCTTGGCTAAGAACCATGCTTATCATTCAAAGACAAAGCACATTGATGTTCAATATCACTTTGTTAGAGATATGGTTGAGGCTAAAAGGGTGTTGCTGGTAAAGGTGGACACTTTGAAGAATGTTGCAGATGCATTAACAAAGTCTGTGAGCACTCAAAATTTCTCTTGGTGTAGAGAAACAATGGGTGTTGAAGAATTGGGCCAATGACTAAGCCCTCTTGTGGCCCCCCGTGTGAAGAGGCCCAAGTGGAGGAACAATGCACCTGTCCAGTGGGTCTGAGCTCAAAAAAAGCCCAGCTTTCGGGCCTTCAGGAGGGGACCAGTGGCATGAATGTGGAGATAGCACCTGGAGATCCTGGACCTTCCGAAGGATGGTACCAAATTGTCGAAGAACCACCAGATGAGTAGCTGCTTCTCTTTGGTTTGGTTTTCTTTCTTTGCGGCCCACTTAATTGGGCATGTTTTTTCTTATATTACTATGCTGGACCTCTGTTTTATTTTTGAATTTTGTAAACACTGTAATCGTCAAAGATATCAAACGATGGTTCCCCTGCATGGGCAATGCAACAACTTGAAAAACGTTCAAGACTGGTTTCCCCGTATGAGGGCAGTCTTCTTTTTTTATTTTTTGATGACAAATTTGCCATAAGTCTGGGAAATGTTTTTGACTTCGGTCATGCTGTAATTTTATTCCCACTGTTAATAGATTAAATTTACTTAGAAAAAAAAAATGTTGCCCTGTTTCTATTTTAAACCTGTTTTTTGAAATACAGAGCCATGTTTATATGATTGTTTATAGTCGAAGTGCTGCGGGGTGGTTTATTATATTAATATTTCACGGTTGAATTATGTTCATAACAATTGGAAAAAAAAAATGTTGCCCTGTTTCTATTTTAAACCTGTTTTTTGAAATACAAAGCCATGTTTATATGATTGTTTATAGTCGAAGCGTTGCGGGGTGGTTTATTATATTAATATTTCACGGTCGAATTATGTTCATAACAATTGGAAAAAAAAATGTTGCCCTGTTTCTATTTTAAACCTGTTTTTTGAAATACAGAGCCATGTTTATATGATTGTTTATAGTCGAAGCACTGCGGGGTGGTTTATTATATTAATATTTCACGGTCGAATTATGTTCATAACAATTGGAACGCCCACAATTCATAACAAATATTGGAGATTTACTATCCTATTTTAAAGTTTCATTTTTTTTTAAAATTGAACCCACCATTAGTATACCGACGCTTTGTAAGTGTCGGTCTTCCGACATCTTGAATGATTTCCATTTTCGTCAGTCATGTGATGTCCATTGATATTGCGACAGTTCTTCCTAGGGTCGGTATTGCGACGCTTTTGGAATGCGTCGGTATTGTGACGCTTATGGAAAGTGTCGGTATTGCGACACTTTTGCAATGCATCGGTCTTGCGACACTTTTGTACGGTGTTGGAATTGCAACAGCTTAAAAACATCGGAAGAGCGACAATATAAAAACGTCGAAAGAGCGACATTCAAAACGTCGGACCACATTTCATCGGAATTGCGACAGTTTACAAACGTTAGACGAGCGACGGTATAAAAACGTCAGAAGAGCGACGTTCAAAACGTCGGACCACATTTCATCAGAATTGTGACAGTTTACAAACGTCGGAAGAGTGATGGTTTGGGAAACGTTGGAAGAGCGACGCTTGTTTGGAAGCGATGGAAAAAGTGTCGGTAGTGCGACACTTTGTCAAGGCATCGGAATTGCGACGTAATGGCAAACCACGTTTTTCCCATCCTCGAACTGTCGCTCTTGCGACGACTATGTGTCGTAATAGTGACGAAGTGGCCGTCAGAAATTGGGCCAAATTTTCTAGTGTAACTATGGCATCAAAAAAATATTAGGCTCATAGTTTCAATCAAGACCTCGAGAAAGTAATGAAATTGGATTAATTTTCAGGGTTGTAGCTTTAGTATCAAGCCTTAATATTTTGAGACATATTGAGAGTCTGTTGGCACCCCCTCAAACTGTAGTTTTTGTACCCAATCAAGTTTTTTCCAATGCAACAAACTTTATTTCTAGCCTCAATAGTGAGATTTTAAAGTTTCTGGCAACGGTGATAGTTTAAGAAGAAAAGGTGGAAACATATGACAATCAATTCTTGAAGCATTCATTACTAGTATATTAATTTATGTGTTAGCATATTTTGGGACATGTTATGCAGGATACTAGTAAATCTATTGCCTCAGTTAACACCATTCCATATATCTCCTTGGGCTACATTTACGGAAGGAGTTTCTCTCCCTTCTTCACTTAGAGATTCTCTTATTGCAACAGTGGTTTCAAGTAGAGTTGGAGAATGTTTATCAAATTTTGATCGATGGACTAGAGGAGGAAAGGACTCCCGCCGCCAAGATTTTGCTTGTAGTTTCATTTATTTCTATCTATCAGGTTTTTAAATCCATCTATTTTTGATATGGTTTTTTGTTGGAAATATTGAATTAGCAAAGATGCTTTCACTGAGTATGCATTTTTCAGGTCGTATACCAAAGTTGACTCCAAGTTATGCATTTTAATTATTATAAGTTTAAAGCATTACCTTTACATTCTATAAGGTGTAGTAAAGGTTCTACGGAGACTCTAAAAGCTTTAACATTTCACAAAAGTATATTTCTCAAAAAGATGTCATATAAAATGAGCTTGGTAGCACAAGTGGAAGGGTTGATCTTATTTACAGGGAAGTCAACATATTTTCAGCAGATAGTTTGAGGAGCTTTAGATGTTTAGGCATAATATTGATGCATGCAATTATATAGATGACAGAAAAAGGTCGGCATATGGCAACAATATTGCATATGTTAGGTATCAAATTCACAAAATCCACAATTGGAGAGAGGATTAGCATTGAAGAACACGTGGTAGACCATTTTTAGAGCAAATAAATCTGATTTAGATTTCCAGGGATAAGATTAGCAAGCCAATCAATTCTAGTTTTGAATAAGAAGAATCATAAATCAATTAGCTACAATTTTTAAGTGGGAGAATAGTATCAGTGAACCGATTCCCAGATTTGGAGGTAGAAGACTTTCAATTGGTTTCAGATTTCTTTCAATTAATTAGTAATTGTTTTTATCATTAGTTTATTATTAGGAATTTGTTCCTAAAAATATTGTAATATCTTGAGGGTTATATTGATTTATATATTGTATCATTTGTAATAAGTAAAACGTTGTCTTTTGATTCCAAAACTCTTAGATTTTTGTAAAGTATTTTATTACAGATTTTTAATCAAAGGATTTTGGTTCTAATCAATGACAAAATTTGTTTCTTATGTTTTTCTTGTAATTTCATAATCTATTTTTGCATATATTTGAGGTAGTATAGGACATTGGGAAGGACTAGGTTTATTATAAACCGCTTTGACATCCCTGTGTCGAGTTATGTTTTTTACTTAGTATATCAAGGTGACAGTGTTTCACTGTGATCCCTATGAATCAATAGATTGTTGCTCTTATGCTATACTTAAATGTATTGATGTTTTGTTGTAGATATACTTCTACACACTTCACTTCTTGATTAGAAAATTAGATATTTAGTGACAATATTTAATTATTTAATTTTTCCTCCATTCCTCCATCAAAATATTTCAAGCTATGTTTTTCTCTCATAGTTGAATGTTACCACTTTAATCAATCCTCTACAAGAAAAGGCCTTATTTGTTTTAGCAAGGATTTGTGACTCCTCAACAACCACCTATACAACAAACCTCTAGATCTAGCCACTATTATTGATAGGTTCTTTTTCAATGACAATTAACAACATTAAAGCCTCGTAACAATTGAGAGATCCCCCCGTGGTTCGACAACCAACTTCAACCTAAAGATTGGTTGAGTTGGTTTCTCAAAACGGTTTTGCAAACATGAACTTCCTTCGAGAAACATTAAAATAGAGTAATTTTTAAATGGTCCCCGAACCTTCTTACCATGTCAAAAATTATAATAAAACATCCATCATGTCATTTGGATCTAGAACCACCAGTCTCGAATGCACCACATGAACACCCATACAAATAATGACATCTACTTTCCGTCGAATCTTTTCCACAATACTACTTGCAGTACAAACCATATATTATTGTAATGCAAGAGAAGACAAGTACCATCAGGGCCTAACTGAAGTGGAAGCAACCACTCCAAAATTCTTTTACGACTTATTATCCTTTTGCAAGGTGGTGTGGCTTAATGTATGAGGCTAAATTAAATATCCATTGTGATTTTGACAGTGGTGTTATATGATTTTTAAACCTATTTTAAGTGTGAATTCAGTGAGTACATTATAAGAAAAATACGAGGCATTATCAAATATTAAATTCTTGGGAGACCAAACCTAGTAATAATATGTTGATCAATAAAATCAATGACTTGTTTTGAACTGACAACTTTTAAAGAGATGGCCTCCACCCATTTTTTGAAGTAATCAGTAGTTATGATAATATACTTGCGATGCTTAGAGGAATGAGAAATGACCTCACCTATTATGTCTAGTCCCCATTTTTCAAAAGGTTGTCTAATGTTTATTGGTTTTAGTGGTAAGGAAACCTTCCTTTCTTTACCTGAAGTTGTTTGGAAGATTTTTTCACTTCATGTCATAAGATGGCCATCTTTAAACAAAATTAGCCGCTAGTAGCCATCATGAAGTGTTTTTTGTGCATTTTTTTCACCTCCATAGTGTCCACCAGTTGGGCTATCATGCATTTCTTGAAAGACCTTATTAACTTCAAAATTTTCAAGACATCTAAGCAAAACAAGGTCATCATTTTTCCCAAATATAATTCCACTAACAAGCTAATATTGTTTTGCTTTCAATCTCAGGGTCCTTTTATTTTTATGTTTTAATTTAATAGGTGCATACCCATGAGTTAAATAAAATATGAGGTTTGCATACTGAGAATCTGAGTTGATTAGGAATACCTCTTGTACTTCTTAATGTTCACCTGAGATGTTTTCTCATGAAGTATCATTACAGCGAACCACAAACCTTGTCCCCACATGATCTTGGAAAATATAATCTCTAAGCCATACTCTTGAAGGGTTGTGACTCAATTTTCTATTTTTCTCCAAGCTCTTTCAAAATTAATAGTTATCTTACTTCCGCGAATGACACGATCACCTTTGTATGATATTTAAGCAGAAAGGGTCTGAAATTTTTGATAGACTTAAAGCGTGCAAAGGCTTGTTTCAAAACTTATATGTAGTTAAATTCTACCCCATGTAACATTGTTGAGCTATTGAATGTAATAGGGGATTCTACTCCCTCCTCATTCTTTTTTGTTAACAAAACTGCGTATGAATGATCAAAATCAAAAGTATATAAAATATTTTTTTTTGAATAACCAGGCGAAGACAATGAATGAGATTAAATTATGGCTTACTTGATTGAGTCCAAAACATTTCCTTCGGTTGTACCCCAATGGTAAGTTTCATTTTTTATAATCATATTTTGTAATGGCCTGACAATTTGAGATAAATCCAGGACAAAACACTTTACACAAATGATTTGTCTTAAGCATGATTGCATTGATTTTTTGTTGTGAGGTAAGGAAATTTTAGAAGTGGATTTAATTTTATGAGGATAAATTTTGATACCTTCTTTGGAAGTGATGAATCCTAATAGCTTACCCTCAATCAAACAAAAATATGAATTCTTTAGTGTTCAGAGAAATACCATATTTTCTGCACCTTTCAAAGATTTTTTTTAGGTCTTGTAAATGATTACATTACATTTTAGAATAAATATTAATATCATCAAGGTAGATAAATATTGATTTATTGATAAGACCTATGAATGTTATATCCATGGCTATCTAAAAAGTGGCTCCTCCATTAACTAGACTAATCGACATTTTCATATAGGCATATGTACCCCATTTGGTTCTAAATGTAATCTTAAACCTATTAGTATTGTGTACCAAAATATGATTATAACCTAAAAATTCATCTAGGAAAGGCATTAATTTTGAGCCTGTTATTGATTGTAAAATTTGCTCCATGTGTTACCAAATTCATCTCGAAAAGGAAGGATGGTTCCATGTGTCTTTTGGGCATGAGATGTCCAAGGTAGTTAATCTATGTAGACCACAAAGGAAGAGGTCTCCTTCATAGGGAGAGAAAGGAACACAAATTCCCCAAATTGGTGCTTCCTTCAACTCTTTCGAGATACAAATCCAATTAAAAATAACAGTGAGAAGAACTATAAAAGTAGGAGGATAAATTAGGGTCGCCAACTATATGCAAGTGTCGTGATAGAGTTTCACATTTAGGGAACTTACTTTTAGGTATGGAAACCTCCAAGAACAAAACCTTTGGGTTTGAAAACCTCTTGGTTCGTCAATCTCTAGGCTGACCCACCTTTCCACCTACCAGTCACTAGCTTGGATTTTAATGAATTAAAACCTTCATTAAACAACATTTTCTCATGTGGCCCCATTGAGTGCTCTGATTCTAATTTAATTTTCTTCCAGGTTTGACAGTTCTAGGTAATGTAAGGGTTATTGTCTTCTACAATTTCCACCAATAGTTAAATCCTGGTTCCCGACAATTATAAAAAAATAGTTATTAAATCTTATAATCATTTTGATATCTAATATATCTTTGTTACATGATTCATATATATACGGTCCCGGGTTTTTTTGGTTGAAGGACTTCGCTGAAAACTCAAAATCATTGTGTTGACACATTCAGTTATATTATCTGTCTTTGTGGCTCAATTTTTTGTTCCGCTCGCTCTCCTCTACCTTTGCGACACTCTGCTGATCACCTCCTGATCCAGGTGGATATTGGTGGCCACTAGCCTATTCCACTTGGACCCCTACCACTGTTTCTTTCAGTTTTTCAGTTTCCTTAATTCTAGCACAATTTACTATTTTTGGAAGTTTTTTAGGTCCTGAACTTTCAGAGCCATTTTGAGTCCCTAAATGACATTTTTTTGGGAAAGCCATTTTTTGGCCACTCAAAAGTTGTAGTACTCGAATAGATATTTCTAATGAGGTATTGTGCACAACAAACGAAGAGTGTATGCCAAAGTTATGTCCCCGGGAAGTCGATGTACCAATTTACCCAAACAAGGCCCATAATTTTGGCGCTTCATTTCCTAGGGTTAGGTTTTTGGATGTTTAAGGTTTTCCATTGTTTCTAAATAATAAATATGCCTTCGAGCCTCATTGTAACACATTTCAGAGGCATGTATCCTTCATATCTCTTCTCAAAGATAAGATATGTAAGCATATTTCAGTCTATGATATTAATGAAATGAATTTATATTGTTGTTACATCTTTGTGTCCATGTTTATATTTGTATTATGTTGCATTCCTGCATAAATTCGGACCACCTCCTCTCTATGTCTTCTCTCCTCAAGCCTTATACTCCTCATGCAATCACTTCAATAATGCATACTTTCACAATCTCCACACTCCTTCATATATGTAACTAAATTATATACAAATTTTTCACATAGTCACGCAACAAATAGTTTGAGGGATATATATAAATGCATTCACACTTACGATATGAATTATAAAACATAGATTGGGATTGTAGAAGATTAGATTTCAGGAGCTCTTGCACACCACACACATCCTATTTTTATTAAATCAAAAGAAATATAAATATTACATAAGGAGCTCAATCTAGATCCACAAATGTAGGATCTAACGTCCAATTTAGGATATTTAAAAAAACTATAACAATTTTGCAACAATATTCCTATTTAAACAAGTTACATAACAATCTAAAATAAATTATCTCCTAACAAAAAACTCATTGAGGAATCAACTCCTATAAAAAATTCTTTTGACCTCCCGGTCAATGGAATTTTACAGATGCCCATGGAAAAAACATTTCATAGACTCTTGTTCATGAGTTATTCAAAAAAATTTCCACTTTTCTGTATAAGCGTTGCAGTCATCCAAGTTACATCTAAAATAGGATGGTTTTTCCATTTTACCAAGTATTCAAAATACTCTTTGTCCCTAGTTTTCTTGATCAATCCCTTGTCCAAAATCCTTTCAGGATGTAAAGTTTTAGTTTTTGGAAACTTCTTTTATTACTATGCTGGTTGTTGGTTCTAATCATCACTTGTTAGTTTTCCTTGTTCAAGACCATACCTCTATAGATTTGCTACATTAAATTTTGGTGAAATCCCAAACTCAGGTGGAAATTCAAGTTCATACAAATTAGTAGAGAATTTATTCAAGATCCTGCAATGTCTTCTCTTATTAAATTTTAATTTTCTATACCCACTCTTTGGGAATATTTCCTTTCTCAAGTGTGTAAGTACCAGTATTTCTAAATTCTTCTCCCTTCTGCTAAGATCTTCTCTACTCTAATATTAAAGATTATTTTCATGAGGTTTATGCATTACCTGACCATGTATTTCTCGTATGGATATAGAAAAATATTATCCTGCTACAATCTCTTCTCTTTTCTTCCTAATTTCTATTCTCATGCAATCCTCTTGCATTAATTCCATACACAATTTGGAAAGGAATTTTTCTAGTGCTTCTATCCAAAGTTTCATTGTATGCATATTCATCTTGGGCTAAAATTTGGTCCCACTATTCGGGGTGATCTCCAATCCAACTTCATATAATATTTTCCAAACTTCAATTCAATAATTTAGTCTAGACATTATTCTACGGATGATATGCTAAGTTGAAATTCAAATATGTTTCGAATTACTCCACAATGCTCTTTAGAAATGTCCTAAGAAATTAGTACCTCAGTTTGAAACAATAATCTTAGGAATTCCATGTAGTCTTGACACTTATTTAAAGAATTGATTAGCAACATGGCTAGCATCACTAGTCTTAGTAGAAGGAATAAAATGAGCTATTTTTGAAAATATATCTACAACCACAAAGATATAATCATTTCCTTTTTGAGTTTTTAGCAGTCCTAAAATAAAATCCATCCTCACTGATTCCCAAGGCCTCTCGAGAATTAGAAATGGGGTATATATTCTAGTGTTCTATCTTCTTCCTTTGGCATAGTGATATAATTTGCACGCACTTAAAAATATTTGTACATAAGCTCTCAACTTTGTCCAAAAACAATTTCTCTTCAATAGTTCATAAGTTTTTTCTTGCCTGAAATGTCCTCCAAGACCTCCATCACGTTTTTTCTTAATGAAATTTTCACTCATGGAACAATTACGAATATATAACTAGTTTTTTTAAGAGAAATCCATCTTAGATCATGTAGTCGAGCCATGGAATTTGATTTTGAGAAGCTAGGTTCCTATAAGCTTCAAAGGCTTCTTTGAAATATGAATCCTTGTCATACAATTCCTTCCTAAAATCAAATCTCAAGTCCAAATCCCAAATTTGAGTTTTGAATGTTGCGAATTTGGGCTTTTGTGCGTCACATGAGAAAAATTTTGGAACCTGAAAATGCTAGTTTGTGGTCGTGATACCCTTGCTCTCACAATTTTTAATTGAGTAAATAATTCCTCTTCATCCAACCATGGGGCAGTTGAAGGTCTTATTCATAGAGAATGAATGTCACCATCTCAACCCGACACGATGCTAATAACTAAGGATGGATTCCAAGAAACCCTTGGAAATTTCGTGTTATGGTCACTCAAATTTTCCCCATAACATCATTATTTCTTTAGTCCATGACCATATGTTTTTATGTCCTTCTTATGTTTCTACTCCACTATGCAGTAGATACAATTTTATTGTTTTGTATATTACTTTTGACTGAACCACTATAATTAATCAAATCTAGTTGTGGTCAATATAGCATTAATGAGTAAATTATATTGATTACTTGAAATTTCATTTAAATTTATATAAAAACAAATATGCTCTATTAAGGTTTCTATAAGGAAGAACTAAACTTAAAAACTATATATAGAGCTAGCCTAGAAGTTTGATATCATGTTTTTTATTTACTTTCTTTCAAGATAAAAACACTACATATTCAATATTCCAATGGAAAATCTAAATAAATGTATATCACTATTAAGGATAAAATCACCTTGCTTCTTCCTCAACCAAAATATGAAACTATCCACTTACTCAAAATTTGTTGCTACCACAATGCTACCTCTATATCATACATATGTATATATTAGCAGGATCATTAACACATAATTGGATATGTACTTAGTGTCGAGGTCAGAGGAACTGCCTTTGATCCATTCTCATGGATATCATGGATATCATTCTCTTTTCCATTATCCCCACGGACCAAAATATCCCTCTTGATTGTCTTATTGTTGTCCACTTAGTCAAGCACATATCATACATTAACACATATTAGATAAAACTAGAGTTTTAGAGAACTCCATGTATTGTTGTTTTTATTCACACAATTTTTTTTATCCTGCACATAATTTATTTTATGCTTGTTGTCATATTTAGGAGAGATTTCCCAACATACACTAGTGAATGTCTTTCCAAACCCCTTTCCAAACCTATTCTTTCTCATCATTTTTTTGTTCATGCTCTTTAATTATTCACAGGGCCACCTTTAGGTCATGTGTCTATTTGTCTTGCTCATCTCTCTTACCAAAGCTACGTGTATTTCCTTCCATGAACAACAATGTTCCAAAACGCCCCAAAGCATAAAGAATGAAAGGAAAAATACAAATGAAAATAGGCTAACCACAAAAAGAAAGGAACTCGTGACAGAAGTCATAAAATCACAAAACAAAAACTAACATGGCCATGTACAATCCAACAGTAACAAGGGAAATTCAAACATAAATTAATCAAGGGCGGAAACAAAAAATATTTAATAACATAAAAATTCAATTCCCATGAGATCTGATGTCCCTCAATGCTTCAAGAGTAAAGCTCAACCAAAGCCCTTTACACGATTTAATTCATTCTCTTCTACTACAACCAACCACAATAACTAACTCAACCACTGCACAATTTATTTACAATTAATTAAATTTCTTGAACAACAAAAAAATGGATACATAATCCATATTTAATCAGAAATCTCAAGCCTTGATGCGAAGTAGCCAGCATGCTTTCTTTCCACAACTGCGTAGACCATAAGCACATTTTGAGTTATGCCACTGTTTGTGATTCTTGTGCAATATGCAATCCCTATTTATTTATTTGTATTAGGGGGGAGTCTCTACGAAAATGTTTCTCCTTGCATTTCCAACATATTATGGGCTTCTTCTAGGAACTATCCTCTCCTTTGGCCTGAGAAAATCGACCTTCACAAGTGTTGTTGATCTTTCGCTGGGTTTCACCTCTATTGATGATGGAATTTCTTTCCTTCTCCCTGAGCCATTGTCAAGAACTTCCCTTCATTTTCCCTCTAATTTCAAGACTTCCCTTTTCCTTCAAGTCAACCTTAAGATTTCATTTGTGTTGAGACTATTTGTAATAATGTTTCAACATTTTTATTTCCTCTCTAACGGTTCGTGGCTCATTGAATTAAATTTGATCATTAAATTCTAATCGTATCCTATTCTTGTATCACGGAAACCTTTCATTTCCATTCGTGAGGTAGGGAACATATCTTAACAACTCGAGAAATTTAATGGTATATTATTTGTTTGACATTGATCATAGCTTTAGCTCATAAAATTCCTTTTCCTTATTGTCAAGGTATATCCCAAATAGATACATGTCCTTGAAATATCCCCCAAATTCCTTTTAGGAAAACTCATCTTCTTTTATACATTTCACATTTTTTGGATATTTCCACTAGATATCACCCTTATCCTTTAGGCTAAAAGTATCTATCTTCACTTTCATTTTCTCTAAATAGTTATGAACTCTAAAGAAATTCCTCATTCATAGTATATAGGCTTTTGCATCCTCTGACTTCATCTCATGATAAATGTATGGAGGATTAACTTGCCTAAATTCCTGTAGTACATATTCTTTTTCACTCCTCTCATGATGATGCTGATGATGTTTCCTTTTGAGAGCGCCTTCAAGTTGTTTCTCATGGGTATTGGTCATCTTCTCTGAGGTGTCTATTGAAGTACATCCTTTCACCATATCTTCATTTCACACACATCATTATTTTATTTTAACAACATTAAAACATAATAAGGATTATCACCTTGGATTTTTCTTGGAAATATGTTCGTATAAGGTTAATTGAGCAACACATTATAAGTTAGCACATCAAGAATAATAATATCATATCAATTGTTAGTACCTTGATACATAATTAAATCAAAGGTAAGCATATCAACATGCATTCCATAAGTAAATCACATACCAAATTTTAGCACCTAAGAATTATCTTTATCCATTTTCTAGAATTCAATATGAAACCCCTTTGCTCTATTAACTTTGCAACAAAGCACCAACTTATTTCCAATGGATTGGAACGAAATTTTCCATTCTTCTACCCATGATAGATCCCATCCAGTCTAAGTGTTGAATGGGGACGCTCTAATAGCACTCTGTAACACACCCCCTCCTAATCCCAACCCTCAACATAGGTTAAAATTAGGTGATTATTATGATGACCCAAGATCCAAGATAACATTATAGAAATGGGGTGTAAATTTGCTTTTTCAACTCCTTCAGAAATTCAATTGGATAGACTCTTTTTTTTCATCTCATAAAGATCATTATATTGATGTAAATTTTACCTAATTTGGACTCTAGGCTTTTCATTTATGATCCTTTAAAGGTTCACTAACTCAAGAGAGTCATATTTCTCTTACTGCCACATGGTGAAGGGCAGTGCCTCATCCCTATGTAGCATATCTCGTGAGGAAATGTTATCCATATATATCGACATATATGTATAAATATACATATATATTAATCTATAACATGTGGTGTGTACGTCAAACATTATATATATGTACATTTTTATAGATCAATTTACTTTCTACCCCCTCCACCAACTCACAGTTGACAATCATCTAGGTGATCCAATGGTGAGAGGGAATTCCACCTCCACTAAATAACATCACAAGGTAGAGGCCCCATGTGCATCTTTACCAATAATGAATCTATGACTACAATCTTGGTGAGGGCTTCCCCTTCCCATTCCTACATGATAGAGGAGAATCCCCCTCCAACCCTCGATCTAGTGCGTTATCCTTCGATATTCGATTTGAGTTAGACTTCCACTACAATGGGTACATGGGAGCGAGACCCAACCTCTTGACCCCAATGTGAAGGTAAACCCAACTTACTACTGGGAAACTAACTCCTCATCCCCAATTTTTCTGACCCCTGAATTGGATATTTAGCCTGACTAACGCAACTAGCAAGTCTTGTCGAGCACCTCAAAACACTTTTCTAGATAGGAGCAGATCATTCTGAGACTTGGCCTCTCCTTATAGCCTCCCAACCCCTAATTTGGTAGCCTCATGGTGACTTCAAGCCCGACATGGTAGGTCCCTATGTACCTTTGTCAAATTTTAATATATATATATATATATATATATATATATAACACTCTTCACTCTCTTTGAGTTATACCCAGTCTAGAGTTTCATGTTAAGAATCACTAATTCATTATAGTGAATTTAAGTTTGAGTGCAACAAATATGTAAACAAGTCCTCAAACATATATACATTACATTATAAGAGAAAAATTAAGAAGAATATTGACCAAAACATTAGTTAGTTATGTACACAACCAATTTTGAGGTCATAACTCATACAATATATGCATGGATTTAACCATTCATTCATACATGAATACAATAAATATTATAACTATAAACACACAAGAACTCACATTCCTCATCAAGAGTATAAACATGTAACCAATGTAATAACATGTGCATATCACTTAGACATGAGAAGCTCACATAGATACTTATCTCATAAAGCAAACACATTCTGAACTGAGAGTGGGACTTGTGTTGAACCCTTAGTCAAACTGAGAGGGGGGGGGGTGAATCAGTTTAACACATT
>CM076583.1:344004400-344276956 GCA_034641835.2 Pinus albicaulis | reverse complement strand
CAGTTTAACACATTCATGGTCTTTTAAAACTTTTCCCTTAAAACTTATTATACTTCATTAACACCTTCATTTCATGATCAACATAATGTGTGAGCAATCTTTATTTGTGAGCAGCAATTAATAAGCAGATTAGATAATGTACCAGCAGTCTTAATATGTTAGCAACAAGTATTAGTAGAATAGATATACCATATCAACACATAGACATCATGCACCTAGACACCAGATATAAGTGGAAACCCATAAAGGGAGAAAACCACATCTTATTATTGTTGTGATGCAAAGTCAAGCTCCAACTCCCTCTCACCACTGTTTTTCTGCAGGCACCGACCTACAGGAGGCACCAACCTCAATTCTGCAAGCTACAACTTGCAAGGAAGCTCCAACTCCCATCAATTTTCTGCAGGCACCAAACTACAGGAGGCTCCTACCTCAGTCAGCTACAACTAACATCTATCAAGCTACAACTTGATAGGGAAGCTCCAACTTCCTTACTCTTTCAAAAGAAACACACTTGCTGATTTACCTTGGATATCAACACTGTTCTGTACCATCTTCTCTGCTGTTCATCAATTCTCATATTAGACCTGCATCATCTCTACTCAGCCCCTTTTTCTTCTCTGCTCAGCTCCTCCTTCTTCTTGTCTTTTCTCCTCAATTCTTCATACTCTGCATTCTCTATATTCACACTCTCTGACCTCTTGCAGCTTGCTTATTCTCTTCAACTCTCTTTAATTTTGCTGCACACTCTCTTCTTCTCTCATTCTGTTTTCGTCAACCTTCTCCCCTTGGATATTATCCTATTTTATACAAACTAGCTTCATGGATGTTTGTATTCTACTGGGAATTCAAAACGGACATCCATGTCTCTTTGCCTTCTGCCTTCTCATCTCTTTTATCCGCTCATTCAGAAAATATAACAACATGCATTAATTTCAATATTACAGTGGGAGCTTTGTTTTCCTCTGGAGACTTGCCAATGCATCACAAACAATATAAACCAATTAAAATATTACATTTAATTACAATGAGAGCTCCAGCTCACTCATACAGCCTTTTGGATCGCTGCACATTTGTCTTTTCTTTGACTGTGTTTGTCTCTTTCTCTCCTCTGTATGCCTTTCCTTTTATGGCTGCTGCGTAACTCCTGAATTTATGAACTGCATTTTTTATTTATTTTTATATCAGCGCTTTATATATATATATATATATATATATGAAACTGCTGACTATAATTTTGGACAAATTCCAACGTTCTGTACATAGCAAGTGTCTTGTTGATGTGGCGAGTTCTGCAAGCAGAACATACATACATCACGACCTTTGTTTTATGGCCTGATGCGATTGCACACATCGCAATTGCTTTACATTAACAATCGCCCTCCACCTTAAGTTGAGGCCCATGGGTCCACAGACCACGCGACATATTTCAATACAGTCGTAACAATCGTTTTATATATCTAACATCGCCCCTTTTTAATATAACTGCTGGGCAGTTTCAACCAACGCGTATCATATCCATGGTCCTTTTATAATACAGTGCTTTAATAATGTTGCCCTCTCTTCAATGTATTATGATAATTAAACTCATTTCTTTGCACTTTAATGTATATGAACCCTTTCTTATGTAACTTCCGGCGATATAATAATAGACCTATTTAACATAGGAAACAACCTTTCGGGCCCACTTGTCGATCTTTGACTATCCGCCGATGCGATGAGCTGCCTCCGATTTGATGCGATGAAACTCTTTGCAAATGTTTCCAATTGCGATTAATTGCAATCACAACTTCCATTGAGTTGCTCCGATGCGATGTATCACTCTTTGATTACTTCCGATTGCGATTAATCGCAATCGCAAATTGCATTGTCATGCTCCGCTACCACACTTTCACTCCGATGTGATTGACAAGTGCCGATGCGATTAGGCCGTAACTCAAACATATAAAGTCATAAATTATAGACCCATCGGGTCTGGAACTCAATCGCAATCACAATACTTTATTGACATGCTCCAATGCGATTAGGCCGGACTTCAAATACTTGTTACTCATGGTTTATAAGCCCATCGGGTCCGGGCTTCAATCGCAATCGCAACCCTTTGTAGCATGTTCCGATATTCCACCTTTTTCCGATGTGATCAGTCACTGTTCACCGGAACTCAAGGTATATATAAATTGTAGTTTATATACCCATCGGGTCCGGACTTCATCGCAATCGCTATTTTCTGTTTATATGTTCCGCTGCCCTTATAATCTCCGATGCAATTGGGAAAGGGTCCCACCTTATAATACTTTGATTCTTTGATCATAAAGTGCTACATATGAATTAAATTATATAAAATTTGGACCTTTGTGAAATATGTAATGCGCTGCATATATATGTATTGTGCTGCATATATATATATATATGCTTTTATGTTCCAGCTTTAGAGTATCCTCCAGCGGGGTAGGCGATTCTCAGAATTTATTTATATATATATATATATATATATAACGCCCGGCTGGGTAATGATTCCCGGAATAAGTTTTTATATATACATACATTTCCGCTTGGGTTATGATTCCCGGAATTATATATATGTATCCTTTGCTGCTCTGATCTTTAGTGTATCTTCCAGTGGGGTTAGGCGATTCTCGGAATTTTTTTGTATAAGTATATATACTTGCCATTTGGGTTGTATGATTCCCGAAATATTATGTATGTTTGCACATGGTTCCATTCCATAGAAAAAACGCGTCTATGTTCGCTGCCTCTGCCTCTGCCTCTGCCTTCGCTGTGCTTCTTTCTCTATCTCTGCCGTTGCTTCTTTCGCTGCTTCTGCTGTTTTGACTATTACATTTCAACAGTCTTCTTCTTTGCTGCCTCCTTTGTCTGTCTCTGTCTTTTTTGCCTCCATTGCCATGATAACGGCTCTGCCTCTGCCTCTGCCTCTGATCGCGGTTCTGCCTCTATATTCGCTGCCTCTGCCTCTGCTTGTCTCCTTTTCTTCCTTTGTTTGCATCTTTACTGCCTCTGCTACTTCTTTGACTGATGCTTCTCCTTACTTATCTTTTTGCTGTCTCTGCTACCTCTCTTTTTTCTTCCTCTGCTCCTTGGCTGATGTTTCAGGTGCTCCTCCTTTGTCATCTACTTTGCCATCAATGACAACATTTCCAACAGTCTCCCCCTTTGGCATTGTTGGCAACACATCCACCGATAATCCAATGCTTTCTCCAAGTCTTCCTCTGCCTAGCTTCTTTTAGAAGACCCTTTCTTCTATTACCTGCTTTTCCTCCCCCTTTGACATCAATGGCAAAGGGTTGCACATTTCTAAGTGTGGATTCTATGTTTGCATTTCTTCTCTCTGATTTGTGTTTAGATCTTCTTCTTCTGAATTTGTACCCTGCTGCTCCAAACTGGTGTAGAAGAGTTGTTGAGAGAACACTTTTGGGGATTAATTGAACTTGAATATAAATTGTTCAATTATGATAATGATGCCAATATATATTTTATTGCTGTGGTACACCTTTCTTACCTGTTGGTGATGATTTGAGCTAGGATGATAATAATAATATTACACTAAATAGCTGCAGGTCCTTGTTACATATGTGATCAATGAATTAACCAAAATTTGATCTAAGAGATCAAATTCCTTTACTTGCTTGGACAATGTACATTCAAAAACAACCCTTGAGACTAGATACATTCAATTTATTGTTTAGTCTTACTTATCAACCAAGCACTTTTCTTTATGACATAAGGGGGTATGTATGTCAGTGATCAACCTCTTTTCAATGGTGAAATACCTGCAAATCCTTTGTGCTGAAGTAGGATTTAAAAAAAACTTTTGAGCTTTAGATGGTAATCACAGCTAGTCCTTTATTCTTCAGATACTTTGACTGTTCTATCAGGATGATCTTCCACAATGACATATTCAAGATGTTTAATTGAAAACTTAGCAAACAAACTTCACACAGTTTTGTAACTGATCTTTAAAAAGAGGCCTTGAAGATATACATGTACTAACTTCATGAAGGCATGAAATTATATATAGAAAAAAATATTGCTTTGGTGCTCAATATACTACTTCAAGTGTAAATCAGATACTAATCTTTTAGCACTGCTACTGCCCTTTTCATGCTGAATGCAGATAACCCTAGAAATTTTACCTAGATGCATTCTTGCCATAGTGCTTTGATCCTGAGGAGCTGTATCATACTACTGTTCTATGACAACACTTGATATTCTGTTGATAGGCATGCTGCTTGTACCTAAACACCAATTGATATTACTTTGATAAACCATGCAGAGATTTCAATTCAGCTTGCACATTAACCCATAATTGATGCATCCTTCATAAATTCTATTATTGATTTTTCCACTGTTCACACCAACAATCATCAATATATTGAGTCTGATCTTGGCATTATTTACCATTTTTTTTTCGTCCTTCTGTTCCAAAGAAAGCCATTGCATGTTCCTTCCTAGGGCTGCTCTAGAATCCTTGCTGCTTTATATTCAATTCAATTGTTCTAACATAAAGATTTTCAGGAAGACATCTTCAATTTCTTTTTTTTTTTTTTGAATCTTCATGGGATGATTACTCAAAGATTTATTACTCACTTAACTACATTTCTCCAAGTGGACCTTTTGAAAGATGTAATGAATTGATGATAGGCGCTTTTCTTACTCATCCTTCTTAATGTGATTCATTGTCAATTCTAGCAATATGATGCACAATGTGATCATCATTTAGGGTGCTGATGTTTTCTTTCTATTACCATGGCTTCCTGTTGCCTTCTCTTCTTTCATCAATCTGTGAGCTAATTAAAACATCAGATAATATTCTTCCTCTATAGTTCTCTGTTAGAGGAATTTCCTTTCACTTCCTGATCTCATAGTTGTTCTCATTTCATGGAGCTCTTCTTAGACTACTTTTTGTGGGGACTACATATGAACTACTCTCCCCCTGGGATGTTGCTTCACTTTATCACTAGTTGGATATTTTCTTTGTTTCCTAGAGCAGCTCCCCCTGAGCCTATGATGGATTCATTATGTTATTGAGGTAACAGGCTCCCCCTTTCTCTTTTCTTTCCATACTCTATTGGGGTTCATCATAATGTCTGCACTCCTTTCCGATTCATAGTTCTGTTTGATTGGATTGGATTTCATCATCTGTCTGGAGTTCTTTAATATATATGGCAGTTTACAGTCTTTTACTTTGTGACCACGCTTGAGGCATACATAACATCTTATTTGATCAAGGTGCATTTGAGCTGATGTATAATATTTTTTTCCTCTTCTTGAATACATTTTACAATCAACAATTTTATGTCCAAAATTATTGCATGCATAACAATAGCCATGGAAATGATTTTTGTACCTGGTGAAAGATTGTCCTGTCCATTTTCTTGCTTGAGGGGTTCCTCTCTTCATTGTTTGCATCTTTTGCTGGTTTGAATTACTCCTCCTTGTATGGAAATATGCAACATTATGTCTTGGTTTATGACAAGAGAAACATGTGATATTTTTCATAGGAGGGAAGAACCTCCTTTGACATCTTCTGAATTTGTTCAATTCATCCTTAGGAGCATATGAGCCTTTAGCAGTTGATTGTTTCACCTTCTCATTCTCTGTTCTTTCATGTTGCTGCTTGATTCTATTTATTTCTCTGCAACTCATGTTCTTGTTGGCTTCTGCTTATGTAGGAATTTGCTGAGATGTTTCAATGTTCTTTATAGCTTTTACAAAAATGATTTTCTTGTTATCTTCTGCCTTGGACATACTGATTTCTCCTTCATATCCTATCCCAGCCTTTATGAGAGGAGACCTTTAAGAATTTAGAATTTGGTCCAGTTGTTCAGAGCTTTTCATTTGAGGAGTATTCATTAATAAGTCTCTTTGGGCCTTTTCTAATTTATTTCTCAGGCTCACTACTTCTTCTTCCAATTTTTCACATTCCAGGTTTTTCTCTCTCATTTGTTGCAGCAGAGTATCTTATACTTTCCGTGCTTCTTCAAGTTGAGTCTTCAGGCTAACAATCTCTTTCTTATCTTCATACTCTTTCTCATCACAAATTTGCACCAATGTCTTTAGGTCTTTGTTTTCATGCTTCAATCTTCCTATTTCAGTCAAGGCTGTGTCAAGTTTGGCTTTTTCTTCAGCTGCAATTTCTTCATGGTTCTTATCTCCATTCACACTAGCAGGTACTTCATTTGATTGAATATTTTCCTGTTGACATGAATTTTTCTTCTTCTTAATTCTCTTATCCTTCTTGTCAGTGCCGTCCTTAGTGTTTACTCCATGCATGAAGTGCAATCTATCTCAGATTTCTTTTGCAGAGGTTAAATCCATTATCAACTCAAGGTCCTTGTTATGAAGACTGTTATATATCACACATTTTGCCTTGACATTCCTCTGTTGTTCTTTCACCGTGGGGGAGTCTGTATAGTAGCCATCACATACAAGCTTCCATACTTCAGGTTCATAAGCCAATAATCCTATTTTAACCTTATCTCTCCATTCAAGAAAATTTGTCATACTTAACACAGGTACATTTTGATAGTCCATGACTTAACCATATCTCCTTCAAGCTATTAGGCTTGCACCAAAGGAACTATCTCTGATACCAATTGTTGAAATCTTAGTTAAACTGAGAGGGGGGGGGTCAATCAGTTTAACACATTCATGGACTTTTAAAAATTTTCCTTTAAAACTTATTTTACTTTATTAACACCTTCATTTCATGATCAACAAAATGTGTGAGCAATCTTTATTTATGACTAGCAATTAATAAGCAGATTAGATAATGTACCAGCAGTCTTAATATGTTAGCAGCAAGTATTAGCAGAATAGATATATCATATCAACACATAGACATCATGCACATAGACACCAGATATAGGTGGAAACCCATAGAGGGAGAAAACCACATCTTATTATTGTTGTGATGCAAAGGCAAGCTCCTACTCCCTCTCACCACTGTTTTTCTGCAGGCACCAACCTATAAGAGGCTCTATCCTCAATTATGCAAGCTACAACTTGCAAGGAAGCACCAACTCCCTCCAATTTTCTGCAGGCACCAACCTACAGGAGGCTCCAACCTCAGTCAGCTACAACTGACAACAACTTGATGTGGAAGCACCAACTCCCATCTATTTTCTGCAGGCACCAACCTACAGGAGGCTCCTACCTCAGTCAGCTACAACTGACATCTATCAAGCTACAACTTGATAGGGAAGCTCCAACTTCCTTACTCTTTCAAAAGAAAAACACTTGTTGATTAACCTTGGATATCAACTCTGTTCTGTACCTTCTCTTTCTGCTCCTCTCTTCCTAATCTTCTCTGCCTCAATTTTCCAAACTCTGCATTCTCTCTTTTTACTCTCTCTCACCTCTTGCAACTTTCTTATTTTCTTCAACTCTCTTCAATTCTGCTGCACACTCTCTTCTTCTCTCACTCTGTTTTCGTCAACCTTCTCCCCTTGGATATTATCCTATTTTATACAAACTAGCTTCATGGCTGTTTGTATTCTACTGGGAATTCGAAATGGACAGCCATGTCTCTTTGCCTTCTGCCTTCTCATCTCTTTTATCCGCTCATTCAGAAAATATAACAACATGCATTAATTTCAATATTACAGTGGGAGCTTTGTTTTCCTCTAGAGACTTTCCAATGCATCACAAACAATATAAACCAATTAAAATATTACATTTAATTACAATGAGAGCTCCAGCTCACTCATACAGCCTTTTGGATCGCTGCGCATTTGTCTTTTCTTTGACTGTGTTTGTCTCTTTCTCTTCTTTGTATGCCTTTCTGTTTATGGCTGCTGCGTAACTCCTGAATTTATGAACTGCATTTTTTTATTTTATTTTTATATCAGCGCTTTATATATATATATATATGAAACTGATGACTGTAATTCTGGACAAATTCCAACGCTCTGTACATAGCAAGTATCTTGTTGATGTGGCGAGTTCCGCAAGCGAAACATACATACATCACGGCCTTTGTTTTATGGCCTGATGCGATTGCACACATCGCAATCGTTTTACATTAACAATCACCCTCCACCTTAAGCTGAGGCCCATGGGTCCACAGACCACGCGGCATATTTCAATACAGTTGTAACAATCATTTTATATATCTAACAACGCCCCTTTTTAATATAACTGCTGGGCAGTTTCAACCAACGCGTATCATATCCATGGTCCTTTTATAATACAATGCTTTAATAATGTCGCCCTCTCTTCAATGTATTATGATAATTAAACTCCTTTCTTTGCACTTTAATGTATATGAACCCTTTCTTATGTAACTTCCGGCGATATAATAATAGACCTATTTAACATAGGAAAAAACCTTTTGGGCCCACTTGCCGATCTTTGACTATCCGCCGATGCGATGAGCTGCCTCTGATTCGATGCGATGTGATGAATCCTTCTCTGATGCGATGAAACTCCTTGCAAATGTTTCCGATTGCGATTAATCGCAATCGCGACTTCCATTGAGTTGCTCCGATGCGATGTATCACTCTTTGATTACTTCCGATTGCGATTAATCGCAATCGCAAATTGCATTGTCATGCTCCGCTGCCACACTTTCACTCCGATGCGATTGACTAGTGCCGATGTGATTAGGCCATAACTCAAACATATAAAGTCATAACTTATAGACCCATCGGGTTCGGAACTCAATCGCAATCGCAATCCTTTATTGACATGCTCCGATGCGATTAGGCCGGACTTCAAATACTTGTTACTCATGGTTTATAAGCCCATCGGGTCCGGGCTTCAATCGCAATCGCAACCCTTTGTAGCATGTTCTGATATTCCACCTTTTTCCGATGCGATCAGTCACTGTTCACCGGAACTCAAGGTATATATAAATTGTAGTTTATATACCCATCGGGTCCGGACTTCATCGCAATCACAATTTTCTGTTTATATGTTCCGCTGCCCTTATAATCTCCGATGCGATTGGGAAAGGGTCCCACCTTATGATAATTTGATTCTTTGATCATAAAGTGCTCCATATGAATTAAATTATATAAACTTTTGACCTTTGTGAAATATGTAATGCGCTGCATATATATGTATTGTGCTGCATATATATATATATATATATATATATGCTTTTATGTTCCAGCTTTAGAGTATCCTCCAGCGGGGTAGGCGATTCTCGGAATTTATTTATATATATATATATAACGCCCGGCTGGGTAATGATTCCCGAAATAAGGTTTTATATATACATACATTGCCGCTTGGGTTATGATTCCCAGAATTATATATATGTATCCTTTGCTGCTCTAATCTTTAGTGTATCTTCCAGTGGGGTTAGGCGATTCTCGGAATTTGTTTGTATAAGTATATATACTTGCCATTTGTGTTGTACGATTCCCAGAATATTATGTATGTTTGCACATGGTTCCATTCCATAGAAAAAACGCGTCTATGTTCGCTACCTCTGCCTTCGCTATGCTTCTTTCTCTGTCTCTGCCGTTGCTTCTTTGGCTGCTTCTGTTGTTTTGACTATTACATTTCAACAGTCTTCTTCTTTGCTGCCTCCTTTGTCTGTCTCTGTCTTTTCTGCCTCCATTGCCATGATAATGGCTCTGCCTCTACCTCTGCCTCTGATCGCGGTTTTGCCTCTATATTCGCTGCCTCTGCCTCTGCCTGTCTCCTTTGCTTCCTTCGTTTGCTTCTTTGCTGCCTCTGCTACTTCTTTGACTGATGCTTCTCCTTACTTATCTTTTTGCTGTCTCTGCTACCTCTCTTTTTTCTTCCTCTGCTTTTTGGCTGATGTTTTAGGTGCTCCTCCTTTGTCATCTACTTTGCCATCAATGACAACATTTCCAACAAATTCCTCACAGTGTAGGTAAAGAACTCTGGTAGAATTCACGCTTGTTTAGGTATTTTTGGTTGGTTATGAGTCCCACATTCGTGGTTGGAATATGGCACTGGGGTGATTGGTCGAAGATATATTTGGCTCAACCGATCTATGGTCGGGTGGAACGTGGAAGTCCCATCTCCGGTTGGTTTCTACATTCCTTAATGAGTAATTTATTCCCTTGGTATTTGGTATGAAAATTTACTGATTTGTATGTGGATTCTATTGCTATTGTATCCATGGTATTTCTATTGTGATTATGTCGGTTATGAGCATGTATTTTATCAGTGATGATGTATGGCTCTCTCCATGTTTTTACTTGTAAATGAATGCACAATGTATCTATGGTCAAATATATTGTATGGTATCTAATTATGTAGGGGAACAATGATTCTTAGTGATTCTCAGATAAGTATGATACCCCTTTGCTCTGTTCTATTGTTTATACCTGTATCTTTCATGTTTGTGACATGTTTGAAAAAATGCCTGTCATGGCTAGGCGACGTCCAAATGAGTTCTTACTGAGGTGATTACTTTCATATCATTATCCTATTGTTATTGATCATCTCTAAAATTTTCATGAAGTTTTGGTAAGAGCACTAGGTTTTGGGCCTGAATAGGTGGCTCAAATCCCAGGGCCGCAGACACAGAACTGAGTATTTTGGGCCCTGAACGCTGGCATGAAGTATTATGCCTCCGACTATAGCCTCATCGCCACTGGTATTCAATGTTATGCCTGCGACTATGCCTCAAAGAGGTCAAAATGTCACTGTGACTCAAGGGTAAGAGGCATGGATGGTTGGGTTACATCTTGGGGGTGTTGTTGTTGCTGTACAAGGTATGCATGTTATGTTTCCACAAGTTCCACTTCCTTAAGGTCACCTAGGAGGTTTAATCTCATTATAGGATCCTCTTGTCACATGTTTACCCCGATTGGCCTATTACTTGGGTAGATGTGGGAAGGGGGTGTTACAAAACCTCTGCATTAGCTCCTATGGAGTTTATCCCTCCCTTTGCTTCATTTCCCATAGCTCATACAACCCCTGCTGGTTTGTATGAGGAAGCTTAAATTCCTGTAGAAATTCTCGCTTAACATCGTCTACCATTGGATTCTGGTGTAGTTCAGACTACTTAATGAACCATATCAATTCTATTTCCTGGAGTGTGGTTTGGAATTATATTAATTTTACAACATTAGGAGTCTGGTGGGCCCTCTAGATGGATTCACACATATACCAATGCTGCTCTACATCATCATTCAATTTACCAAATAACTAAAGATATCGGGTGAATGATCCCACTATATTGGACTAAACTTGTGAGAGGAGTATAAATCCCCATGACTCAGGTTGCAATGATCCTTGCAAGTTTCTACTAATGCTATTAGTTATATTTTCAATGACACCAACTTTGTAGGTAGCATGCACACTGTGAACCCTTATGAATTTGATTAACTTAGACAAATATTTATCATGATTTTGATAGAGTACTAGGGGAAGGTTGGGGGAGATACTACTTGAGCTATGGGGAGGTGAATCATTTCTTACAATGGACACATCATTTTCTACAAATAGTCTCCTTATGAAAAAGTGCATGTCATCATCCAGGCTTTCCTTTGAGCTTATGTAGCCCATTCCATTTGATGTTTCCATTTCCATTGGTGGGGAGGGGTCCCTGTCACTTTCTCGACCCAAAATTGCTATGGTCATCTCTGCTCTTCCTGACTGAAAAACATCCACTTCCTCTCTCCCTTCTGAACAAACTAACACAACTCCTTCTTGGTGTAGATATTTATGCTGTCTTTTAATTTCCCATAGATACCTCTCCGGCCATTTTTCATCTATCCGTGCTCTCCTTTTCACCGTCAAATCCCTAGCCTTTCGGAAGTCATCCACATCCATTTCTTCGATATTCTCATAGTTCCCTGCTTGAGAGCATCCCTACCTTTAATTCCTTCCCCCAGTACTATGATTTTAAGCTGCCATGGTTGGGCTCTGGAACACTAACAAGTTCTCTTCGACCATCAGAGCCTTAACCAACAACAATATTTTCTTTAATAGTCTTCCTCGCAATCTTGACCTGAACACAACCTCAAATTTAAAGAAGGACTCATGACTCTCCATGAAAATTTCAACAATGTATCTTTTTAGAGTGGTATACACCTAGAAATTCACAAATCGCATCAGATTTGTGTCAAGTCGATGTATCTTGGCAAGATCTGCTTGAGTCTAGGTACGGTGATATTGACTCTGTCCCTTGGTATATCCTTTTACCCATACTCTCTACAATCAATTATAGAGCTCCTTTAAGAATTTGCGCCAAAAATTCTTGTATAGATTGCTAGCAGGTTCCGCGTACAAGATATTTTCCTTCAACCTTTCCACACCTTCTCAATAGAGTTGAGATTCTTTATAGGCAAACCATTCCACTTGTTCATGCCACAAATCTTGTAGCTCCTTCTTAAAGATCCTCAATACCATATTCCAAACCCCTTTTGAAAATTTCAGGTCTTGAAAATGGAACCACTTGTTGGCGCAAAAGTAATGACAGGGTTAAGACCTTGGGTTCAGGCACAGGGGCCAAGAAAGCTTAGCTGTAGTCTAGCACAACATCGACATTTTCATATAATCCAGGGAGATAAGGAGTCTCACCCAAGGCATGCCATGACCTTAGTCAAATAAGGGTTGAAATTAGGCATCAGGAAGAATCACATGAAATACGTTGGAGTCAGAGAACCCTAAACTATACTAGTTATAAATATAATTGAAACAGATCATGAACATACAGAGAAGAAATATCATATAGAGACAACCATATTAAAATTTTTAAGAATCCATGTAAACAATTATACAATATTCAAGTGTCCCAATAACTCCTTTTCTATTAATCCTTGCAATAGTACAACATTACATCTGGTTCGAGATCATCATAATCAAAATAAGAAACTAACATGAAATTTAAACACACAACCAAGATAACAAGAACAAAGTGGGCTTAGATGGCTCAACAACAACATTTCAATACCCCTTCTGTCTCCCTCTTTCGATTTTCCCTTCGACCTTCTTTATATTCCTACAACTGCTTGGATTACCACTTCTCCCTTAGAGGCTCTTCCTTCTACCTCATTCGACTGCTTCTACTGATCGACTGTCAATATTCCTTTCCACTCAACTGTGGCTGCCAAAGTCTTGACTTCTTCTTTCGTTCTTCCCCAGTTGCTAGTCCTCAACGAATTCTTTCCTCTTTTCCAGCTATCTCTCTCGAAACTTCTCAACGGTTATGTTCAAAAAAATGTGATTAGACTTCCATCGTGTCACCTTGGTTTCCCAAAATGAAGGAACCAACACGGTCACTGCTAACCCAATGTAGAAATTCCTTGTAGATTCAAACTACTAATCTAATTTACTAAAACAATAGAGAATCTACCTGCGGAAATCAATACATGATTGAGAAGCAATATAAAAAACATGCGACATGAATAAATTAACACACATAATATGAGGATATATCTAGGGGAAAGCCACTACTCAAAACCTCTTCGTATCTATATTGCATTAATTAGAAAATAGAGAATAAATACAATGTTTTTTCAAGCATAAACAATCTCTGCACAAGTATAATCTATCTCATTGCCTCACAAGATGACTCTGGACAATACATATCGAATTATGCTGCCTGCAAAGCTCCTATTTCCTTGCGATGTTTCCTTGGTAATTGACCTCTATTAATTAGGGAAATTCCTCATCCTTAATTGCACAATCCCTACAGGTCCTTCTTTGGCTACATGCACCACCTGTACAACTCAGATAATTACACAATTGATAGTACACTTCCCTTGAACTCCAATCTCAATTAGGTAATTCGTATTTCTTGCATACATGTGTTAATTATGGCTGATTTATTAGTTAACTGGTTGATCACTGAGTACACACCCTACTACTGGACCTCCCACTAGTTCCTCCAACAATTGGAACTATTTTAACCGGCTTTAACTCAGTTTAACTGAATTGAATTATTAGAACTCAAATTAAACTAAACCTAGCCTCATAAAATTTAGGAACCACTCTACATGACTCAAGTTAGGCCCTCAACTCAAATTAACTGAGCTAACTAAGTCAAGATGACTTAGTTAACACATTCTTGTTGTGTTGTGTTGTGGAATTATAATTTTCTCCTAATTCAATTCAAGTGAAAATTAAATCAGGGTTTTCTTGTTGCCATTTTCAACACTCATTCTCAACAAAAAAGGGATTATCATATACCCAAATCCTGTCTCTATGGAACTCAAATTTTCCTCTTGAAAATTCCTTTTTCAAAATATCTGCATCTTGTTCCTCTGTAGGAATGTACTCCAACAACATAATCCACCTCTGCACATAATCTCGTAGATGGTGATACCAAATGTCGATATGATTGGACCGATCATGAAAAAAATTGATTTCAAAGAGTTTGATACAACTCTAATTTTCATAGTAAATCACAGTGGGATCCATCATCTAACCAAATAATCCAACAAGAATATTCCTTATCCATTTAACTTCACAAGTTTCTTGACTAGCATCCATGTACTCTCCTTCTGCTGAACTGAGTGCAACTGATCTCTCCTTCTTGTTGTACCAAGAAATTGCTACTGACCCAATACTGAAGACTCCTCCTGAAGTTCTCTTCCGATCTAATAGACTACCCACCCAATCTGCATCTATGAAGCCTTGAAGCTTCACTCCCTCTGTTTGTATGTACCAAATACCATACTAAGTAGTGCCTTTGAGGTATATCAACACATGTTTAGTCGCCCACCAAAACATTTTAGTTGGATTAACCATGGCTTGACTAAGTTGGTTAGCTGCATAACACATGTCTGATCATGTGTTCACTAAGTGCATGAGTGAACCCACAAGCTGCTTGTAAATAGTGGCCTCCACCTCCTCACCTGAAGTGGTATCCTCTTTCCTCTAACTGCCTGCTAGACTAGTGTCCATGGGTTTTCTACTCTCCAAGCAGAACTTCTTTAGTATCTCATTGGCATATTTTCCCCTATAGACAAACAATTACCCATTTCCTTTCCATACTTTCAAATCGATGAAATAATGCATGATTCCCATGTCCTTCATCTCAAATTCTCTTGCGAGATCCTCTTTACGATATTTGATCAACTTATCATCACTAGTTAAAATAAAATCCTCAACATATAATACTATAATCAACAATTCACCTTCAAAAAAAATATGGTAAAGGTTTTCATCTGCTTCACTTTTAGCGAAGCCCAACCTGGTGAAATAACTTTCATCCTGGTGTACCAAGTAGGGGGTGATTGTTTCAATCCTTACAACACTTTCTTGAGTTTGCACACATGCGAATCTCTATCAATGGTATAGAATCCTTCTGGTTATTCAATGTACAAATCCTCCTCAATCAATCCATTGAGGAATGCTATCCTCACATCCATATGATGGATCTTCCATCCCATATGCGCGACAAGTTCTAGAATTGACCTAATAGAAGAGTACCTTGCTACAAAAGAAAATGTTTCCTTGTAATCAATTCCCTCCACCTAAGAGAATACATTGGCCACAAATATGGCCTTGTGTTTCTCGATGCTTTTGTCTACTTCTTGCTTCACCTTGTAGATCCACCTCGAACCTACCACTAACTTATTCTCTAGTCTTGGGACCACTTCCAAAACACTATTTTTGACTATGGAATCATATTACTCTACCATGGCATCAACCCATACTGGCTTCTGCACTGCTTCCTCGAATGAGGATGGTTCTGTCTCAACTAACTCACTCATTAGAGCCATGTACCCAGTGTACCAATATGGTGACCTCCTCTGCCTACACTATGATGTGGGTACTCCCACATTCTCTCTAGCATCATGCAATAATCTATCAGCTTCCTTGATGCAGTGCCTTCCATATCTGGATTTCTTTGCATTAGTGGGTGCTTCCACTCTCTTCTACTCTGCTTGTCTCTGCTCCATAACATCCTGAGGTTCTTCCTATGGAGCTAAAATCTCCTCATATGCAAGCAACCGAATCTCCATCTCAAGGGAACATCTCATGGCCTTCACTTCATCAAAATTCACATCTATATGAACAACTGTCATCCTGTGAGATGTCATGTACACATGATAGTTGTGAGGTGTATCAATGTATCCCACAAATATTCCCAACTCAACTGTTGACTCTATATTTTTCCTTGCATCCTTGTAAACATGACAATAAAATGATGAACAAAAGATCTTAAAGTGTGACACATATGGTTTCTTCCTTGAAAAAGCTTCTTCTAGTTTACTTATCTCAAGAATTCAATGAGGAATCCTCTTCCACACATATATTTTTGTGTTGCATGATTTAGCCCACAAGTGCAACGGTACGGCCTGATCATGAAACATCGCCCATGCGACTCCCAAAACCTTGTGTTCTTTCTTTCAACAACCCCATTTAGTTGTGGGTTATGGGGTACTATTAACTCTCGTCAAATGCCTTCTTTTGCACAAAATTTCTTGAACTCATTCGATAAATATTCACCACCATTATCGCTCTTGAGAGCCTTCACTTTTCTGCCAGTGTATTTCTCAGCAAGTGATTTAAATTCACAAAAATTGGAGAATGTCTGGTATTTCTTCTACTTGAAGAAAATAAAACACTTACATGAGAAATCATCTACAAATATAACATAATACCCATTCTTGTCTGTGGAGGCTATCAAGAAGGGTCCACACACATCTAAGTGAACTATTTCAAGGACTACTTGCGCTCTACTATCCTTATCATGAAAGGTGGCTTTGGTGTACTTCCCTAGTATACATCCTTTGCATATATCACACTGCTCTAGTGCAACCTTGGGAATTCATATAGAAATTTGCTGCATGATATTCAAGGCTCCATGGTGAAAATGGAAAAGTCACCCATGCCATAATTCATCGATGTCTCAGCTCTGCACCTTCTCTGAATTTATGCTCAAAGCAACACAATCTTTTACATCCATTTTTTAAAGTTTCTTCACTTGAACCCCGATCCTCTTCACTTGTCCCGTGGTGATGTGTCTAAAGACATATTTTCCTTTGCTAAATATCACATCATAGCCACGGTCTTACAACATGGAAACTAAAGCTAACTTATTCTTCAGACCCGGAACATACATGACATATTTTAATGTGAGAGGAGAACCATAATCCCTTTGAAAAGTAACTGTACTAGTGCCAGCCACACTATACCTTCCATCATCTCCCATCTCGATGTGCATTTTGAGGTCCTTCTCCTCTAATTCGCTGAAAAATTATTTGTTTCTCATCATATGGAATGAGGCTCCACTATCTTGATGCCGCACACTACCCATCACCGATGTCACCATGCATGCAATGAGGGTGAAATAAAACTCTAATTGTGAAGCTAGAGATTCACTTTCCACTCCTCCTGAGGGCTTATTTCTGGCCTTCTTATGTGGAAATTTCACATCATAGTGTCCCAACTTATGACAGTGAAACCATTTAATCTTCGATAAGTCTTTATTCTTGCATGCCTAACCAGAATCTCCTCTGGATTGAGATTTATTCCATTTCCTTTTCTTTGCCTTTCTAGCCAAGGAACAATTCTACTCATCCTCAACCTTGGATGAGGTCCCGTCTCTGGTGTTCCGCATGAACTCTTATTGTACCAAATACGAACATAATATTTCCTATTTTGGTAGCTTCTCCCTCCCATTGAACGAATCCTGGTAGTTGTGCCAGCTCTTGGGAAGGCCTATAAGTGCTAGGATTACTAGATCATATTTTAAAACTGTAACACCAACACTCCCAAGTTCATCATGACATTGTGTGAACCTGGCCATGTACTATGGTATTGTGTCAACCTTCTGCATTTTGATATTTTGAAGCTTATCTTTTAGTGCCAGCTTCTTGTGGAAACTACTATTATAGAACAATCCTATCAATGTGGGACCACATTTCATATGGAGTTTCTTTCTTGTGGAGATTAGAGACAATATGGTCTCGAACTCCCTCTAATATGATCCTCCTTGCCTTGGCGATTCTCTTCTTCCAATAATATAGATCCTGGGCATCAACTGGTTTTGGTTCCAAGACATCATTATCAATGAATTACTTCATCCCATTGTCTTCTGTGAATGCTTACATCCGGTCCTTCCAAGTAATGTAATTTGAGCTACCCTCAAGGGCATACTCGAGCCTTAGACCATAGAACACCATCCTACTAGCTTTGAAGAATAGATCTGCAACCTCGTTCCTCCTACAAAGATAAATTCGAATTCTCTTCTCTACTATGAATATAGCTCTGATACCATGTGGAAATTTCTTGTAGATTCAAACTACTAATGTAATTTACTTAAACAATATACTTGAATCTACTTTACTCATATGTGGAAAGAAATTAACGATTGAGAAGCAATATAATAAACATGCAAATGAATAAATTAAAACACATAATACAAGGATATATCCAGGAGAAAGCCACCACTCAAAACCCCTTCCTATTTGTATTGAATTAATAAGAAAATAGATAAGAAATGCATTTCTTGTTTAAGCCTGAAAAATCTCTGCACAAGTGTGATTCATATTATTGCCTCACAAGATGACTCTGGCCAATACTTAGCCAATTTTTCTGCCTCCAAAGATCCTATTTCCTTGCGTTGTTTCCTTGGGAATTATCCCCTATTAATTAGGGAAATTCCTCAGCCATAAATGCACAATCCATATAAGCCCTTCTCTGCCTGCATGCCACACCTTTAAAACTCGAACAATTATAAAATTGATAGTATACTACCCTTGAAATCCAATATCAACTAGGTAACTCATATTTCATGGGTTCATGAGTTAATTATGGTTGATTTATTGGTTAACTGGTTTATCACTGAGTATACACCCCCATACTAGGCCTCCCACTAGTCCCTCCAATAGTTGGAACTATATTAACTGACTTTAACTCAATTTCACTGAATTAAATTATTACAACTCAAATTAAACTCAACCTAGGCTCCTAAAATTTAGGAACCACTCTACATGACTCAAGTTAGGTGCTCAAATTAAATCAACTGATCCAACTAAGTCAAACTAACTTAGTTAACACATTCTTGTTGTCTTGTGATGTGGAATTACAATTTTCTCCTAATTTGATTCAAGGGAAAATTAAATAATAATTTTTTCCATTTTCAACACCCGATGGCATATGGAAGAGGCTTATGGTGTGAGATTTGTAGGGTGTGGAGTCACACACCCACAATTTTCTTGACGATGTAGGAGTATGAGAATTATGCCAGAAATTTTTTGTGACTTCTATTAGTTTTTTGGCCATGATATCCATCATTGCAGGTCTCGAGATTTGATGCAAAATCAAAACATGGATAGTTATAGGGTGCAAGAAGGTTAGAATATCATGACATAGAAATATAATCAAGAAGGAAGAGGTCGGGATATGATGGGTAGAGGACCTGAAGGATTTGCAAGACCTTGAATGAGGACGAGGACCATTTAGAACTTTGGAAGGGGACCAATCATCTACTACATTTGTGGCCATCCTGGACATATAGCTAGAGATGATCCTAATACATGTTTAAAATGCACCTATTGTCAAGCTTTGGACCATGTGAGAGAGGGATGTCCTCAACTACTTTGAAATATTGAAGAGAAGAAGGGGTAGAACCTACAAAAAGTGACAACGTATATGTGTAATGATCAATCACATGTAAGAGTGTGACACATGGAGGGACTACGACTAGGGTGGATGCTTCCAAGGAGACCAATACTAACCAAAAGTGGGAATGAAAGGATACACACCCATAGAAAGGGAAGGATACTTATAAATAAGCACACAAAGATGTGGCCGTGACAATATGAGACTCCCCAGAGAAAGGTTTAATGTATGATATCCCATGGATCTATGATAAAACCACCACAAAGGTTTATGAAGGAGGAAATAAATGGATTAGAGCCTTTTTGAATAGTTCTTGAAGTTTATAAAGGAAGATGGAGCTCTGCAAAAATTATGCAAGATGATCAACTAGTGCATGAAGGATCCAAAAAAGGGAACAATGAGATACCCAGACACAGTCAATAAGGTCGTGCAAAAGAAGAGTACCGATAGAGAGTTTAAGTTTGGTGCGCAAATAAGGGCTTATGATATGGATAATATTATTCTTTATTTAGGTTTTGATGTCAATATTTTACCAAATAAGATATGGGAGATGATGGGGAGACCCAAGTCGACTTGGTCCCCTATCCAACTCTGATTGGCCAATCAATATTAATTTTTTCCTATTGGTATATTGTCAAATGTGGAGGTAGATATTGACAGGGTTACTACTACCGATGATTTTTAAGTTACTCATATTTTTGATGATGTTGTTCCTTATCTAGCTCTGTTAGGAATTGATTGGGACTTTGATAAACAAATGATCATTAATTTTAAGAAAAGGTAGATGATCCTCGAGCTTAGGAATGTCTGGGTGATTGCATCGTTGGATCCAAGAGAAGGAGATCAATACATGGAGCTTGTTTGAGAAGAGATGGATGGATAAATATTTCATGAGATCTACAAAACCATTATGTAGATGGAATAATATGTCAACTCAGCTATAGATGGTATGTTGAGTTGGAGCAACATAGGTTCGTGTGCTTCAAATTTTGAGTAGGGGTTGGAAATTGGAAAAATTGGATACATGAGGCCTCTACTAGGAGATGTGTGCACATTTCTTGCATGGTATGACAAATCAACATTGAAGTATACATAATCACTAAAGAGAAAGCACTTACACAAGAAGGGATTCAGGATATTAAGGCCCTACCTAGTTTTGCGGATTAGAATGACTTATTAAATAAAATTCCGAAGATGGAGGAGAACTAGATATTTGGATATGAGAACCAAGTTGGGCTTCGATTGAAATTTATATCTTGGGGACATAGGCTAGTGAAATTGTCTAAAGGAACAATGGAAGTGGTGTGACGATGAAAAGGGTAGATGACCAGTATACTAGTTCAATATTTGTAATAAGAGGAAAGAGGAAAAGGCATTCAACTAAGGGAAAGGATGTTGGACCAATGTAATCTATGAAGATATTGATAAGAGAGGGCGTGAAAATTCCACACTAGATGGATTGGCATAGGGAATTGGTGATGTAATGAAAGGGAAATTTTGAGCACGAAGACAAATTGTGTCGAGATCCATTATGGAGGTAAGAAATGTGAAATGTTGGGGGCCACTATGCTACAACTAAGTCATAAATGTGATTATTGGTCATGTCAGTAGAATAATAAAGTTAGGGTAGTGTGAAGGGATTCCTCCATAACTTCCGAAGGATAATTGTGAAAAACGAGGTACTAGAACTTGTCCAGATCAACTCGTGAAAATTTATTTGCAAGGATGGATCACACATTCAAGCAACCGTGTTTATTGCATGATTTACGGAGAGCGATTTGGTAATGTATACATCGGGATACCATGCTTGAACTAGAACATTATAGAGGGGTAGTAACGAGGGGTAATCATTCTCAGGATAAATTTGAAAGTTTTAAGTAATAGATTAGAATCCTGTAGCTAGAACGAAAGGAAGGAATTAGAGTGTTGGGTTGTGAGAAGGCTTGAAGAAAAATCACGGTGATCCTAAGAAGTAAATGTAGACCATTTTTATGGGGAAGACCACATGAATATCATCCATCCATAGGTTGAAAACTAAGAACCCCTCTATCCCATTGCAACTTGAGAGTGTGGAGGAGGTTGAGACTAGAGGAGAAGGGGAAGTTGCCGAAGTTGTTGGGCCATTGTCCCAACCTAAGGGCTACCCACTTGATTCCTGACTAATTAATTTTCAAAAGAACGTGAAATATCCCATGTCTGTACTAGAAATACCTAAGGGGGTGCTCCTACAAAAAGATATGGTGGAGACTGTAGGGATAATTATATATGTTGATCATGATATTGAAGATAAAAAGTAGTTTCCAGAGTTACAAGAGTATTTGCAGAAGAAGGATATTAATGAAAATAACGTGGCGATGCTTGAGCCAAAAAAATTATATTTGGGGTTGGAGAAAGATGGGATTTTTAATTTATTGGAAATTCATCACTTTGGTCTCAACAATGAGATCAATGTAATTACAAAGCTACTCTTAAATTGCGTGTATGGGGGTTATTTTTGGTTAGATAGGTCCATTGATATTACTCCGTAGGTAATTAAGAATATCATTGGGTTTCCCATGGAAGGTGAGGATATTGAACATCTCTTCAAGGATAAGTTGAATATTGTGGGAGCATAGTTGTTTTGGAAGTATGGTACAATGAGGGGAAAAAGGGAATTTGTGGTTGCCCAGATAAATTACCAAGTTGTTCAATTCACTAGACAAGTATTGGATTGTAAAATACTCAGGAAATGTATGAAATACAAGGTGATGATAGGGGTTATTCTAGTATAGGGTAGGTGTGAGAAGTTCATCATAATGAATTGGGCTACATATCTAATAAATCAATTTGTGGTAGACTACAATGCTGTGCAAAACTTAGGTACACAATTTAATTATGCTTGGATACTTATTTTAATCGCTCTTTGTGAATGGGAGATGCCTCCAAACCTCCAAACCGTCAAAGAAACACAAATCTCTATTGATACTACATGATCTCAACATTTATGATCCATTATGATTCCTAGGCAGAATATTTATCACGAGATGATCTGTCAGGCCATTAAAGAGAACTCACACATTTATGGAGAAGTGGCGCAGAAGTATATGAAAATTTCATGATTCAAGGTTGATACACATCATTTATACATTAAGGCCAAGTGATATCTATATAAAAAATGGAAAATATGCAGTTTTCAGTTGACTGAAGAAGATGTACAAGCACAAATCACTCTATGGGAGGATGAATTGCAGCTTCCAGTAGTAGAGGAATAAGATATTGAGAATTTGGAAAGTATTTCTATCAGGAAGGAAAATAGGAGTCACAAGTTGGGGCATATGTTTAAACTATAGGTCACTCAGAGAAAGGCCAACATAAGGATCCCAAATAATTAGGCACCCTGTCAGCTACAACAAGCACCAAAGTAAAAAGACCTACCACGAAAAGTGTTGGAGAGAGTACATATTGTGCTAGGAAGAAGTGGAAAGCCACTCAGTTTGCTCAAGTGACATCCATATATGAGCACGATATAAAAAAAATTGTTGAGCAAGTTGATGAGAGAACAAAGGAGGCATTAGGTAGGGTAGATGAACAAACACATGCAACTATCTTGAAAGTGAACCAGGAACAATAGTGCACGATAGACAAGCTAAATAAATTACAACAATTGGTAGATCCTGATAGGAGACACCTGCACAACCCACTACTACTATGCTAACCAAGCAAGCATAGGCCTAGAGTGCACCAAATATTTTGGAACCATGAGTAGATACATATGCCCCCTCTAATAATCACAGGGTGCTCCAGATCCCTCCCAAGGCAGTAGAATTCCCCAAAGAACTAGTGTCACTATAGGTGAAAGGTCTGATGAACGTCCATTTTATTTTGTCCCAATTATCTTTATACAGCTTACATCAATAAAAATATAGCGTGGTTACTACATTGCGGTCGTGCGCTAGTGCTACTATCTCAAAATTTGTGTAGGCGCTAGTAGCCAATGACGTTTGGTGGCATAAAAGAGCATAGTTAACTGAAGAAAATCATAAAGCAATGGATATAGAGATGGAGCTAAGGGAAACCATGGAAATAATTTATAAGAAAATTGTGGCCGAATCTGTAGAGGAAGGCACCCAAGTAGGAAGCCAAGTTCCCAATATTGATGAGGCAGTGAAAGCATTAAAATCCCAGATTGAAGAGTTAAAACAACGACCATCTACACCTCTTGAGGAATGACATCGCCTTGGGGAAGCTAAGAAGGCCTTCATGTGTTATAAGAAACTGAGGAATATGCGTCATCAATGCAAACCTCTATCCACAAAATGCATGGCCTTATGAATTATTATGGTGTAAAATTAGGATTTGAAGGAGCCAAGTTGCCATGTTTAGAGCGCATACTACGAAAGGACACAACTTCTTGCAGGTTTCAATCACTTTGCTTTCAATGGTAAATGACCACTCTAACCCATAATATATAGTTATATCAAGATATTAAGCAATTAAAAACCACAAAATAGGAGCTTGAGCGACAAATAGAAGGGTTCCAGTAAGAAGCATTTCGAGTGATGAATCTTACAAGCACAACCCATTAAGAGATTAATACTATGCTCAAGGATGCAATGAAATGGATAACCTCTGAGGACATGTCCTTAAAAGCATCTTTGAGGATTCAAACACAATTCACTCAGTTGGAATAATAGGTTGAGGAAACCTGGAAGGCCCTTACTTTGTTGAAGGATACTATTAGGGAAAAAACTCCACCAGTAAAAATCAATTGAGTAGCACGAGATGAGCCAAAAGTGTGTGTTGGAGGCAATTTTTGGAGCAGTTTTGGTTGCGCACGCATAGGAAAAGGTGACATAAATGAAATTTTGGAACATCTCACATACTTGATTAAGCACACAATGACAAAATTAGAGATACATGAATTGAAATGGCTCAGAAGAGAAAAAGACTCTAGTCAGGAAGTTGCCCAAAATTCAAATTTCAAATGCTTGTGTTTGGAGTTGTTCCTATTTTGGTAAACCAAAATTTAACTCCCCATAGTATAAGTTGTACTAGAAGAAATTACTTGGGGTAAATGCATGCATGTAATCTTGTATAAGTCGGTAAAATCCAATAGGATTAGGGTTATGGTTGTTAGCTCTATTATATGTAGCTTTGCTACAGTTCTGTTCCGTGTTCTTTTTTGTGTTATGCGATTACTCTTTTTCACTCAATGGGTTGGTCTGATAGTCAACTAATAAGAAAAATGATTGGATGCTAACTCTGTACTATGTAACAATCAACCAAGCTGGTGAGGCAAAAGGAACCTTGCAATATGAGTTGATGTAATGCAATTGGCACTAATTTTGTTAATAAAATGATTTTTGGACTCCCATATCCATGAATTTTGTGGCTTAATGATAATATCTTATGTGCATAGCTTTAACTGTGCTATCAATGGTAGAATGAATATAATGTGTGGTTAAGAATAATTGGTGCACCCCTTCTATTTTAATTTTTTTTCTATTGAGAATTATCTATATTTGATATCAGTAACAACAGCAAGTGTTATGCATGTAACCTAAGGCTTATAAATGATAAGATGAATACTCGAGTGGATTCCCACTCCCCTTCAAGCTGCATAAACCTAGTTATCACAACCCCTCATAGGTGCCTCGAGTGAGACTTCGCTTGTTCCATAGGTGTTACCACAAGGGCCACTATCTAGCAGGTATTTTTTTTAGGGCAATGCTCGTATTAACCCAGGTTGAAAACAAAATTGTGCCAACAATGTACTCTTGAATTTTATGACAAGTGAATGAGTACATTTTTGAGTTCACCAACTACATGTACTTTAGATGTATCCAATTTTATGATTTTAGCATTACTTTTTTCTATATTATTGTTTATCTTTTGCAAACTAATAGAGGCATCACATTAGTTGAAGAACCATAATCCATCAAGCACTGATGCACATTATAATTTAAAGTCTCAAATCCTAGCAAGAACGTTGGTGTTTGCGATTGTGAATCAAATCCAATAATTGTTGCATTAATTACAACCTTGTCGGGCTATATAGCCTTAGTTTTAGCAATTGATGTTTTTTATTTTATTTTTTTATGGAATTTGAAGGCGTGGAACCAAAATTAGTTGGTGGAGAAGATGGTGTCAATGTTTAGATTGTCAACTCTCTTTGCTCGAGAATTTGGCCCATCTTGCATAGTGTCACATTCGCTTGAGTTTTCTTCATATCCTCAACAATTTTATACTCCATTTCACCCCCCCACCTTTGTCCTTAGTTGTGTGGGTTCAATATGTAGCTTAAGAGGACTTATTAGATGCTTCAAATGTTGTAGGATTTGCTTTAATATTTCCTAAGACACCTTTAGTCAGTTGATTACTTGTGGACTAATAAGTTGGTATTTAGAGGGAGTATCTATGTTAAAAAAGTATTACCTATCTCCCGAGGAATAGATTCAACTACCATCCCTATACTTCATTGATTTTAAGATTTGGGGCCTTGGATAGTTGAGATTGTCCAATTGAAATTCTCCAACTATTTGGGTGTCTTTGTCCACCACCACATCCCACAATAACATTTTTGACCCATAATAGAAAACATCATCTCTTGGGGTGGATTATAATTTATTTGAATGTTTAGGTTGATCTTCTATTGATTGTTCATTCGATAAATTATTAATCACCAGGGTCATATAATTGATCCATTGTGGGCAAGTATTATCCGAGTGGTTTGCTTGATGGTACAAGCAAAAGATATCCATCCTGAACTCTTCAACATTCATATTCACATTAAAGATCTGAGTGGAGTTGGTTGGGGGGTTGCTATTACGGTAAAAAAATGGTTTTAAATATTTTTTTACTTGAGGAACTTTCCCCAAAACTTATCTTCAAATATGATACTTTGTTGGTCAATTTATTCATCATTTTAACCATACTCTTTAGATCAACATCCTCTTTCTCAATAGGTTTATTCATTGTTGTCCGAGGCTTCTTCCCAATAGCCTTTGAATCTTATTGAGTTTGGTGTACACCGATAGAAATCATGTCCCTTTCGACTGTGAGGGCTTTAGTGAAGTTTTTTTCCAGTGTAGACTTGTTGGTCCTTTTCACAAACATCACGATGCTAGAACGTAGGGTTGATGTACCATATTCAAAAACTTCCAAATCATGAGGAGGTACATCAAAAAGAAACTTATTCAAAATCACAGTGAAATGTTGGTTAAAATCTTTAATTTTTTCTTTCTTCTCCATTTTCAATGCACTTAGCTCGCTTAACAATGTGGCCAAAGTTTTATCTTCTACAAATTTAGCCATAAAGGCCTTTTTAAATTGCTCCCAATTTGTAATTGAACTTGTCAGAAAACTATGATACCAGGTTGCAGATTTATTCTCAAAAGTAGAAGGAAATATTCAAAAAGCCACATCCTCATACTGAACACCCTTTAATATTAATGAAAAATAGAAATTGTTAATATGATCTTCCATAGAGGTGGATTTATCTAGTCAAATTTGGGGAGAAACATTTTAGGATGTCGGGGAAAGTCATGTAAGATACCTTGAAGGTCCAAAGCCCCTTGGGCCGTCAATGCCAACTAATTACCAACCATATTATCGTCTAGTGGTTCTTCTTCGCTTTCAAAATAATTATGAATGTATTCACCTTTTATATGCTCACCAATTAGTGGTCCTTTGTTTTCTTCATCAGAGGTCCAAAAAAATGAGGTCTTTCGATAGATTATGCCAAATCAACCAATGAAGAGTCAACCAAATCTGAAACTAAATAAAATAGTACACCATGATGGGTTGTTTGTTTCCTGCATATATGCTTATGAGGAAAAATGCCAATGATGGGGAGTATTACAATATTTTTTAGCATACTCTTGGGTGAATGGTCTATATTTTAACTCCTCTTGAGTGATCTCGTATAACTAAGGCATTTTTGGAGGAGCTAAAGCTTCGAGATAAGGTTATTTGAATATATTAGTTATAGGTTGATGGGAAACATGTTTATTTATATTTTTTCCAAATTTTTGAGAATGATAAGGGTGAGGAACTCTACCAACCATACAATGGTGGCCCTCCTTCTAGAACAACAAATTATTGATGGGGGAGAATGCATCACCAATTTTTAGGGGATCTCCCCATTATAAGGACCCAACTAGACCTTATACCATTTGGGATAGGAGTCCCATCTGGTATGTGGCCCCGACTGCCACCATGCTTGTTCGAAAATGGTTTTTGACAGAGTAAGGGAAAGAAAGGAAATCCAGATCAAACTTCCAATAGAATGAAAGTTTTAACAAATTAATGCAATAATTTAAGAAAAATATGCAAATAATATAAAGAAAACTAAGTAAATGGACATAAATTTCAAATAAATATTATTAGAAAACTTCAATTAAGATATATGGATAAAGAAATATATTCGTTCTTAATTGTAAATTAGTTTACAATCAACAACACTCGTGAATGTGTAAATACACAAACAATCTCAAATAAGATGTCAGTATCTAACTAACGAAGTATTTCATTAAATTTAAACTCATAAACAATAATCACATACCATTAAATCACCACAAGAATAGTCTTAGGATGTTCAATAACACGTGAAAGAAATGCTTGCCATGGGCCAAGAGAGCTTCTAAAAAACAAACTGAAATATCCAATGCACCATTACAAAAAGCATCCATGCAATTCAATAGTGGAAATGTGAAGCTATCACTTGATCTTGAAAAAAAATGTACAACCTTTCCCTTACCAAGGTCCTCTAAGGAGTCCAAAATTAAAAATTTCTAACTAGCCATGAGAATATATTTATACAAAGTGGGGCGACTCTTCAACTCGTATGACATTTCAACTTCCCTTATGACTTTTCATATTATATATGAATTTTCATTTTTTCTCCATATTCTAAATTCTACTTCATTTTTAATTTTGATTTTATTTTATTTACATATTACATAAAAATAAAAATAATAAAAATAATGAACTTCATGGCACTAATCTCATAATGGATAAGGGTGATGCTTCAACTTGTAACCCTTGAGTTAGGTGAGCATGCCACACTTTGTAATCAGCTGAAATGGATATAAATTTGTTGTATATTAGCCTTTCGAACTGATTTCACATTCAAAAGAATTAGGTATCATTTTCCTCATATATGTTTGTGCTCAGTTAGAAAGTAGAGAGCACATTGTGTGCAACTTTGCGGGTTCCACCATGTGTTTTGAAATGGATTCTCTTGTGGGTTTTGGGTCGTTCTGAGAAACAAATTTATTTCTTGCATCCATCATCTCTTAAATATTTACATATTTCTGGCTTGATTCTTACTATTTTGTGAGACTTGATAAGGGCTTCCAACATGATATGAAGCTATCGATAGTTACTCAATATTCTAGCCTCATCTCTTCCCAACTTCTCTTGGGATTGCATGGAAATCCTATATTTTTCTTTGTCTCGTTCCTTACCCATTATATCCTTTCTAGATAAGGTTGTTTTTTCATAAATATACTTCCCCGTTCATACATGCAGTCTAATGCAATCGAGGCTTCTTTTAACAATCCACCTTTTCCCTTGAGCTCATTTTGGACATTTATTAACAAGGAAGTTGTTTTTTGAACAATAGTCATCTCCTTATACAAATTTTTCATGACATCTTCCAACGCCTTTATCTCTTCTAATGTCACTGTTTAAAAATCCTCCTCGCGAGAACTCGATTATGTCAAGATGTGGATTGCTATTCGAAGCCTTTCATTCTCTTGATGTGAATTGGCTAACTTCTTTTCTATGTCTTTCGCATTGTTGACCAGATGTTCAATGCTTTATTTGTTACAATGAAGAATGCAGATCCTAAAAAGGGTATAACTTGAGGTATGTTTGTAATAACTGCTACTATATCCCTTTCTGTGGTCACGGAGATTGGTTTGGCCAGTGCTTGGACTAAGCATATGTTCCTTTCTTACACAATCTTGTTTAAGCCATGATAGAATCTGAAACTTGAAAGGTATAGCACTCAATCTTCCCATTCAACTGATATTACCATCTCTTCAAGTGGTAGATGTCCTTCTATGAATGGGATAGGGGGCTTAATATCCATGGGAGGAAATATGGATTTTTCCTCTTTCTAAGCTTTCTCCTTTTGTCTAATTTCTTCCTACATTTTCTTATCTACCCTCTCTTTTTCAATTCTTTCCTCTTCTATTCTCTTTCTTGCTTCCTCTTGTTTTCTCTTCTTCCCCTCATGTTTTCTTTGTTGATAAATATAGGGGTAGATAGATTAGGTGATTTCCCTTACTTTGATAACTTATTGTGATTTATTTTTACTGAACTTGATCAAATCATTCTTTAGCTCGATTATTATTGTGTTTTATATCATAAAAAAACTACTAAAAAATTAATATCAAAGAGACAAGAGGACACAAAATATAGGCTGCTAGCAAGGGAAAAATCCTCTCCTTTTGATAGGAAAACCCAAAAGAATTATTCTCTTAGTATATAATCTTCAAATGATGAATTCTAAGACCTAAGACCCTTGTAAAAGACCCCTCCAAGTCCAAGCCAACCTTCCTTATTGATGAACTTTCCTTACAAAGCTTACATCAAAAAACTTGAACTTCCAACAACAACTTTGACCCCAACAACTTATCCAAAAAATTCGACCCCAAAATTTTTTCCAACAACTTTCAATAGCTTTGACTTGCCTAAAAACTTCCAGGAACTTCGACTTTCCCAACAACATCTAGGAACTTCGACTTTCCTAACAACTTCCAACAACTTCAACTTTCCCAACAACTTCCAACAACTTCTACTTTCCTATAAACTTATAGTAACTTTGACATTCCCAGCAAATTTCAGAAACTTTGACTTGCCCAACAAGTTTATAAACCCTAACACAAGAGAGAGAGAGATCAAAAACTTAAATCTTGCTTCTTTTCTTCTTATCCTTGATTTTCATAATTTTCTTCTAGTCTTGCTACTTCTTTCATCTATGGATCGAATTTGCTTCTTGTTGTGTCCAAATGAGGTTGAGTTCCTTCTAAGATATAGGCTTTCCAGGGGTAGACATTTCTTCCATGAGTATGACTTGATATTTCATGTAGGTTGACTTGCTTGACAAGGTCTTGGAGGGTCTTTATGACATTTTTAACTATAAAAAAAAAAATATTTACAAAATACAATATGTCCAAATGGGTCTTACATGTATGACAATGAATATTTTGAATTCATAATTCTATGAAAAACATATAATAACTTAATGGATGCTTGACCTGCAAATAAATTTACCTTGAGCATGAAACCCATGCATCAAGAATGAAAATAGCAAATTTCTTTTTCTCTTTTCATCAAATACATAAAATCATGATTACAATAGACATTATGAAGATCAAACCTGATTACACATGTTAACACTCCCTCTTAAATAGGGAGGTATTCATAATCCATGTATGGTACTTGGACATTCTCATACTGAAGAATTATCATACTGAACAATTCTCATAAGAAGAGCCAAATTGGTAAGCCATCTCATAAGCTATTATTTCAACTTATCTCATTGTGTATCATCATACCAACCAACATTGTTACATATCAAGGACTTGAATAACAAATCTATCTCTCCACAAGATTAGAGCACAATAATAACACATACTTAATGAATTTCCTCTTCGACTACTCTTACCTATTGGATGCACAACCACATCCCTAAAGATTATCGAAAAATAGATTCTTACCCAATCATCCATTCTTTCTTCATAACATGAAGACAAGAATGATGTGTTCGTATCTCCCTCATGGACTTCACTAAGACTTATGGCTATTGGATTTGGTCTAGTGCATGATACATGAAGTATAAATCCATATCTGTCAATGATGTGTTTGTATCTCCCTCATGGACTTCACTAAGACTTATGGCTATTGGATTTGGTCTAGTGCATGATACATGAAGTAGAAATCCATATCTGTCACTCCCTCTTAACCAGGAAGTATATACCTATAAAACGAATATACCCAAGCTACCTCTTACCTAGGGAATTGTTACCAACAAAAACTATCTGCTCTTTGGTGGAGATCATGGTATTATCATTTGCTTGTAGGGCTCCTCTTTCTGCATCATGTCATTAACTTCATCTTCTTCGTAATGGAGCATTCTTCATCATCATTTTATCATAGGGAATCAACCATATTCTTCATCATTTTCCTTCAACTAACCATAGTGTTGAACCAATAGTCATGTCATCCTTTTCTTCATTCGAAAGTGATCTTCTAGTTCACATCTAGATTTTCTTCATACATATATCTCTTCCAAGTCATGTTTTGTTCAGTATCTTCCATACAATAACATGGGTACTAGTTCTAGGTGACTTATACAACCTTCTTTTGGTAGCCATATAACAACCCATCCAGATGTTTTCAAAAATAAAAATGAACATCAAATCAAAGTTACCTTTTTATGATGACCTTTTGTCATGACATCAAATTCTTGCAACATCAACATCCTACATATGTATGAATCCATTTCCAATAAAATCATTACCAAGTTTATCTTTTTCCAACGTACTTATCAAGGTATTCATACCTTATTTATGGAGATGTCATAGTTAATCCTTCTTGTTATCAGATGTTGATCATTTATCTTATATTGTGTGACTATAATTACATCTTTCACAAAATCTCCTTTATTTCTTCACATATTTCTTTCCTCATGATCTTCTTTACATGGTTCTTTCAACATAGAAACCATGATTTTAAACCACCTCATATTCCATATGAGGTTATATAATGCTGATTTCATATTATCAATATGTAGAAGAGTTCAAGGCACCTTGTCTACATGCCTTCATGCATATTTCTAAAAGGAAGAGTTTTTCCCTCTTTTATCATTCCAATGAGATAGAGCATTCTACCCATTCTATCTACAACCATATGATGGCATGAATTTATCTATCAAATAGATACATACCTCTTCCTTCATGTGGTCATTTAGGCTTCCTTCGAGAACTTTCCTTTCCTTTCTTGAAGATGAAAGTGTTATCACTCCACCGGATCTCTGAGGCTGAGAAGAGACCAACAAAGGTAACCACCGACCAATATTTTTCCAAGTAGCTAGCCCTACTAGGTAGGAGAGGGCTTGCTCCAATGGATCTCAACCAATATGACTGGATCAATGAGATATTAGGCTAGTTATAGTAGCACAGGGTTTGGTTGATTTATTTTTGAGTGCTGGATAGTGAATAGGTCAGGGAAAACAAGGATCAAAATTGCAAGGATCTGATAGAGCAAGGTAGGTAAGAAATTCAACACAAAAGGATATCTTGATGGAGTGGTATAGAATACTAGGGTTTTAGAAAAGAGCATAAGGGATATGAATTATTTTCTACTAGAAGAATATGAAACAAAATGTAACTATAACTCCAAGAGCTTAAGCTTAATGAATTCTGTCTTTCTGACTTAGGAAACATTTACATTCATAAATGGAATGAATATGAAATAAAAATAAATTCACACATTTTTAAAACATAAGAAGAAACAATGTTAAATCACTTTACCACAATAATTCCATCAAAATATCTGCAACTCAGTCTATTATTTCTTACCAAAAGTCTCATTACAAAAAGTGTTCAGTGATCAATCCAACAACATCCAACCCTTGCCATGAGAAAAGAAGTGAATAATATAGACCAAAACTGATTCTCCTCAGCTCAGGGGTAAAATCCCTAACTTGTGGAGCTGATCCACAAAGTGCTCAACCGGAATCCTAGTGATTAGGGAGGTTAGCCAACTCATCCCTATCATTCATGAAACTGATTCACTTTGATCAAAATTACCTATTTACATCATGCATATACCCCTAGTAACTATTTTTGACATAATTACATTTAAATTTCATCATTAAATTAGTAAAAAATCACTGAATCCATTCATCAACTGATCAAACTGGAAAATTTTGAAGAAAACAGGCAACTGTAAAGAGCACAGTGTGGTTGGGAAAAAGCACATCGTGTGCCTTGATATGAAGTTTTGACTGCCTTCCCGAGGTCCAAATTAAGCCCAAGATGGCTCATTGGAAAGATATTCCAGTATAGTTATAAAAAATTCATTCAAGTACTAAAAATGGTTGAGGGAATCTCCTCAAAAATTGAATGTCCCAAGTCTTCTCCAAAAGCACAACGAAGGTTTGAAAAATGAGGCAGAAAGTTGATTTTTGAGAGGTTTTTTGCGTTTTCCACCTATTAAAAGCTCCATTTTTTGAGTGCCAATAGTCAAAATTGAATGTAGACATCACTCTGAATAAAAATACGCAACCCATTTATCATTTGGAGGCCTCCACAAAAATAAAAACGTGGCCCATGCTGCGCTTTTTGCAGGCTCACTATGCAAAAATACCATCAAAATTATCAAAAATGCCAAAAAATTGAAAAATTGCCAAAAATTAATCAAAATTGTTAGATGGAGTGTTGATTAGGTGTCTCAAGCAATCAGGGAGGCATCAATAAGAATCTCGAGTTTATCCTCCTTCTTTTTCTTGATTAGGGTTGCTTGTTTTTGTCCTTCAACTTCTTGAGCTTAATGTTGCAAATCTTGTTTCTAGTGATGTATCTTTTGGCCATGTGTCTGAGCATATCATTGTCTTTGTTTGACTTATGGAGGAGCTTCTCAAGGTAAAGGTTAACTCTATCAAGCCACACCTCTCTATCATCCTCAATTTCCTTTGCAATCCTTTCCTCAAAACTGAGTTGCTCTGCCCCATGTTTCTCCTGCTCTAAATCTCTCTTAAAATGTCTTATTTTTTTATCTTGTATTGATGGTTTGAGTATCATGATGGTTAGAGTCATTAGGTGCCATCATTGATTTACCCTTTATGTCTTGTCTTTTTTCCTTTAACAACTCTAACTACATGAGTACTTGTTTTTCTTTCAGCTGCTTGTTCTCTTGTCAAGGAATGATATGACAAATTGGGCTCTTGCCATGTTGTCTTGCAGTTCTTTGATTATGGCATCCTTCTCTTTGATGATTAGATTTGAGGCCTCATGATCATCTTGGTCATCCAAGTCCATCAACTCAAAATCTCTTTCTTCCTCTTCATGGACAACTGTCTCTTCTTGATTTTGTTTTCCCTGCTTTGTTGATGAAGAAGGCAAGGCCCCTTCCAAAATCTGTGGAGAAAACACTTGCTTAGATCCCCTCTGGTAGGTTTTGACTTTTTTGTTTAATTGGGGTAGACCAGCAGAATGATGAGAGAGAAGTATGAGGTTCTTTATGGGATGCAGACTATATGGAATCATGCTCCTATGGGAAAAAAGGTGGCATTGATGCCATGTGAAAAAAAGTGGTACTAAATGGGGCACCCATGAAGGTGCAAGTTATATATAAAGTAGGTGAGTGAGGATAACATAAAACAAGGACATAAGTCCATTCAAGCAACCAACAAGCAACCCATGTCTCAGTCGCAGCATTCCTTCCAGGTCGAGAGTGAGTAGCCGGGGTTTATTTGGGACCTATTTATCCAGTTTATTCACTCCCAACATCCGAGTAGTAGTTCCGTTCGATATTATTTCGTCATTTTTATTAGGCAAGGCATTATATGGTACCAACCCCGAGATGTGATAAAGAGGTGAGATATAGATATATCAGTGAATAAATTCTCTATCAGTGGGGAAAATTATATATATACCCCACCCCAAGCTTCTTTGACCTCTTTGGCCTTTTTCACTGTAGCCCTAGTAGTTTGCCTAGTCTTCCTGTGAAGAACTGAAACTGTGGGTGGAATATACCTAGATGGTTGTATTGGACCTGCAATGAAGACGTCAACCTCTATGAAATTCTCCCATGATATGTTTAGTTGATTAAATTGGTGAAAGACAATAATTTTGATCAAAGAGTGATGGAAGAGGCTGTTCATCTGAAGTTCAAAATCTATATTTTGGAAAATGTAAGCCATTTTATCAATGCTTCTATACAAATAGTAGGGGAGGTTTAGCAATTTCACCCTAGTAAAATGCATGAGCAACCTGATGTGATAGTTGAATAATATGAATAATTTTCCTTCACAAGTGAAGTATTTCATGATGATTTTCATCATGGGGGAAAAATATTTCCAACAACTGGCCAAAAGGAAAGGCCTTCTTGATGTTTTGTTTGTAAGGTACCTTGAGATAAGGCTTATACAACTGGGCATCCAAATCCTTGGTCTTAAACCACTTTTCACTCACATTGGGTATTCTTGTTGTTGCTACTATGCTATCAGTAGAGATTGTGAAGGTCACCCCCGCTATAGTCAATTGGTTGTTTTAAAGGTTGCTGATGAAAACCCTGGTCAAAGTAGGGTGACTTTGAACTCTTTATACCGTCTCACAGAATTCAATGCAACCCACATGCTGGAAACACCTAACAACTAGGGGTGATGCCATGAGTTCTCTTATGTATGTTGGTTCTAATCTCAAAATCCTTCCTCCTTTTTTATATGATTTCTTGTCTTCATCTGAGTCACCTCTTTCCTCCTCCATTATGTTTCTTTCTTCCTTCATTATGCTTAGTTTGTGTTTGAAAAACCTAGGGAAGAAAGGGAAGGGAAAGGGAGCAGGATAACGGGTTAGGGGCTTGTGGTGAGTAAGGGAAAATTTGAGGGAATATAGGAAGGGATTAGTGAGCTTAGGGAAGTAATGAGAAGGTGAAATAGTTTAGGAAATAGGGTAGGGAATTGTATTATAGGGGGTATCTAGCTGCCTAAGAAAGCATAACTAGAATGGTAGGGTTTAGGAAATAGGGCTTTGGGAATGGGAAATGAGTAAGTGTATGAGTAGTGGGGAGTAAGTTAGGGTGTAGGGAAAATTTATGGGTCCTTGGGAGAGTGATTTAATTTTTAAATTAGGAACTAGGGTTTCAATTCCTTAAAACATAACATAAAATGCAATGGAGGGTATACACCATGAAATTGACAGTTCAAGCTGAAAGGAGGGTGTATAGAGGTTCAATTTAATTTCCAACATCTGTAGAAACCATGAATTGATGATGAAAACCTCTACAATTTAGTTTAGGTACCGTGGCTCCCTTCTGCAAAAAGCGCAACGTGTAGAGAAAAATGCAGCAAAAATTAGGAAAAAGCGCAACGCCTGTGGAAAAAGTGCAGCGAAATGGTCCAGAGTTTGATTTTTTGAAGGGAAAATCGGTTTTTTGTTTGAGATAATGAGAGCTCGATGATTTGAAGATGCAAATGAATGTATTATTGGTCTTTAGGAGCCTTTATACTTGGAGAAATTCCATTACATCATTTTGGGACCCACCTTTCCTTTCTTAAAATTGACTTTACATTGCTCTTGGTCTTTAATTTCTGAATTGGATCACTGAAATATTTTTATGACTTAGGTACACTGATTGAATGTTTGAAACTTTGGCTTATTTTCTGATGGAACTTTGAGTGTGCAACTACTTGAAACTTTGAGAATTTATTACAAATTAGGAAAAGATAAAATCACATTTTTCTCTAAAATCAAATATAAAAATTAAACTTACTGATGAAAATCTCTTTTTTGGCACTCCTTTGTCTGGGATTTTATGCAATGAAATGATGATTTTATGACCTTGGAAACCATAAGAACTAATGGAGACTTTGACTAAATGAAACCATGATTAAAATGACTAAAATAATGATGACAAATCGAGACTGATGATACACTCAGCAAGGTGGTGAAATGAGCTAGCAAGTTATAAAATTTTGAAAGGAGTGATATTTGACCTAAATCTGCACCAAGTGACCAAATTTTTGCATGATGACCTAATGGAATGAAAAAAATTTCAGAATGGGACCCTTAACATGAAATGAACGAGTTTATTTGATCACTGGTGGAAGGATGCAAATACTAACACTAAAAGAAATTACTTCAACCAACTTGACATGCCGCACTCCTTTGTCACCATACCATCATCCTTCTAAATAATGGATCCCACACAAGGTAGAATGTAGGCAATCAATGAGACACTTTCTTCTTCCAAGTAGAGGTGAACCTTCTTATAAGGATTCTAGTAAAGGATCTCGATGATCCTCATTTTGCATATGATCCTTTCTAATGATGATGTATGATGACCTTTCTTTATCTTCTATTTTGCTAGATGACTTTTCTCTAACGACATGTACTTCTACTTGTTTGTCCTTATATGCTTTCAATGGAGATGGCATTTCTATCATGATGACTGCTATAACCATGTAGAATTTCTACTTCAAATATCCTTTATTTCTTATATGATGATGTCATCGCTATCTTTCTATAATGAATCCTATCATATTTTATATTCTTCCTATACAACTAAAAAGAACTAAGTGAAGGAGATTATCTCAGTAATAATAAAGATCTTTCAGTTCCTCCTCTGATTTATTATTTTCTGATTCTTCCACTTCTTCAGTAACATGGGCTTAATTTCTTTACTTTCTCTTCTTGTTGTCCTTCTTGAGTTTGGGACAATTTCCTTTTTAGTTACCATAATCATTACACATAACATTGTATCTTTGACATATCGATCTTTTTTTTTTTTTGAGAATCAAACTTTCCAAACTTTCCTTTTCTCCTAACCATGGAAACATATGCTTGAACTTGTTCATTTGAACCAACATCACTCTTAGCCTTCAACCTATTTTATTCAATCTTACATTATGAAAAAATTTCACTGAATGGAGTGCCTTCCTTCTTTCCATAAATAATTGATACAAAGTTTCCTCATTCGTTAGGTAGTGCATTGAGCACAATGGTGGTCAATTCTTTATCAAACATTATTTCTTCTAGTTCTTGTAGTTGATCTCATATTTGTGACACTTTCATAAGGTATGAGGCTATCCCTTCTTCCTTTGATATCTTAATATTGTATAGTTCATTAGTCAATGATATTACTTCTCATGCAGTGCTTACAGAAAATAGTTCTAGCATCTTTTCATAGATTTACTTCGATGTCCCCATATTTGTTACATAAGGGATGAGGGAATCCTTGATTGATTATATGAGTATTCTCTGAGCCCTTATTTATCATTTCATATACTTCAATAGTGCTTGAGATTTCTCTTGAGATGGTTTGGAGATTGAACCATTCACATATTCAATGACTTCATTCTCTATGAGGATCAAATCTATCCTCTAATTTCATTTAAGGAATTTTGATGACCAAACCAGTTTATTGCTTTCCTTGCAGAATGAAGTCATTTTGATAGTAGATTCAAACATAAATATAAATATACTTACTTGTCATGTGAAAATTCTCATATGACGACGATATAGTCAACTTGATGTCTTCTTGATTTTTGAGGATGATTGATGATGTTTTGATTCCTTAGAGATGACAATACTTCTTCTTATAAAGATGTATTTCTTAAAATATGCTTGAGATGTGATCCTTTCTTCAAAGAGAGGGAGATCACCTTGATTTCTTGATGATGATGGAAGTGTTTCTTCTTGATTTCTTTGGATGTAGAAATGTAGAATATGGAGACTTCAAAATGCTTCAAAGTGCAGTCCTTTCTTTGAGTGGAGGTAGGGTCCTTGAGGTCTTCTTCTCCTCGTGATGATGTGATCATTGAGATGAGTACTCATTGTTTCTTCTTAGTCCTCCTTAATGGTTTCATTGTGCTTGAACCTTATGTATCCTTCTTCAATGATGTGATCTTCAACCTGCCTCTTCTTCTTGATGTAGTCACCTTAGCTCTCATACCACGTTGAGAAATCTAGGGGCAGATAGATTACGTGATTTCTCTTACTTTGATAACTGATTGTGATATATTTTTACTTAAATTGATTATCTCTTCTTTAGCTTGATTATTATTGTGTTTTCTATTATCAAACAACTACCAAACGATGAAGATCAAAGAGACAAGAGGACACAAAATGTAGGATGCTAGCTAGGGATAAAACCAAACCAACAAGAATTATTCTCTTCTTATAGAATTTTCAAATAACGAATTCCAAGACCTAAAAACCTTGTCAAAGACCCATCCAAGACCAAGTCAAACTTCCTTCTTGATAAGATTTCCTTATACAACTTAAAACAACAAACTTTCACCTTCCAACATGAATTTCGACCCCAACAACTTCTCCAACAACTTTGACCCCAACAACTTTCCAACAACTTTGGCCAACAACTTCCAACAACTTCAAATTTCCCATTAACTTACAAAAAATTTGAATTTCTCAACAACTTCCAACAAATTCAAATTTCCTAACAACTTCCAACAATTTTTACTTTCCCAAAAACTTCTAGCAGCTTTAACTTGCCCAAAAAATTTCAACAACTTCGACTTGCCTAACAACTTTAGAAACCCTAACACAAGAGAGAGAGAGAGGTCCAAAACTTCGATCTTGCTTCTTTTCTTCTTATCCTTAATTTTCATCTTTTTCTTCTAGTCTTGCCGCTTCTTTATTCTGGAGATCAAACTTGCTTCTTGTTGTGTCCAAATGAAGTCGAGTTCCTTCTTATATAGGCTTTCCATGGGTATGAATTTCTTCCATGAGGATGACTTGATATTTCATGTAGGCCGAATTGCTTGACAAGGTCTTAGAGGTTCTTTATGACATTTTTGACTCTACAAAATTTTTCTTTACAAGATACACCATGCCCAAAGGAGTCTTACATGTATGACAATGAATCTTTTGACTTCAAAATTCTATGACAAATTTAGAAGCATTCAATGAGTGATTTACCTAAAAATAAATTTAACTTGAGCATGAAACCCATGCATTAAGAATGAAAATAATATATATATATATATATATATATATATATATATATATATATATATATATATATATATATATATATATATATATATATATATATATATATATTTCATAAAATACATTGTTGAAATGGCACCCTAAGGGCTCTTCTGATTTAATTTTCCCCTAATTAAATCGGAATAGAAATTGCAATTTCATCTCATGACAACTTGTATTAGTTAACTAAGTCAGAATGATTAAATTAGCTTAGGAAATTTGAGTTGAGGGTCAAAGAGTAGGCATGTAGAGTTCTCCCATGATTTAAGGGGGTATGGTTACAGTTATTTGTGAGTTGTAATTAATTAACTCAAGAAATTGAGTTAAAATTAATTTAACTAGTTCTAACTGAGAGATGAGCTAGTGAGAGATCAAGTGAATTAAATATGATTTAATTCAAAATTAGTGATAGAACAGTTAACTGGTAATTCACTATAAATAACCATCGCATTTCAGTTCTAAGGAAGGCCCAGTTGAGACTGAGGTTAAAGGGATGATAACTATCAATTGTATAATTAGAAAATCGTATAGGCCAGTTATAGAGTCATGTGGAGGCCAAGGAAGAATTTCACAATCAATCGGAACGATTTTCCTATTTAATAGGGATTTAATTACTCAATGAATGTGTGAGCAAGGCAGGTTGAGCAGAGGCTAGGAATTGGCTAAGTACTTGGGCTGATTTTTCCTAGATCAGAGTGAGACAATTGGCAGAGTGTAGGAATTTCTCTGAGAGAGAAAGCATTGTTTTGTTTCATGATATTGAATTTATACAATATACAAATAGTGGGGTTTTAGGCAGTGTGATTTCCCCAAATACATCTTGTGTTGTGAGATTAATTATCTCTTTCTCTTGTTATGTGATTGTGTGATCGTGTTTTTGTTTCCACAAATTGTAGAAGGATTCAGTATCTTGTTTTAGTACATTACAAGATTAGATTGAATCCATTGGTTAGATTTTCTACATGGTATAAGAGCACCATGAATCACAATAAGAAGAGAAGAAAAAAGTTTGTTTTGATCAGGTTCAAATTTTCATATTTATTCTTTAGGATCCAACAACAGATCAAGATGTATTTCAATGGCTTGAGACTCAAATATGCACTCAAGGGATATTCAAATTATTTTTCATGGAAGTACAAGATGAAGGTAGTGCTCGAGGACAAGAGACAGAAGGCTTTCATACATACTAATTTCCCGCAGCCTGCAACAACAACTTCTCAACTTCTTGATGCATGGAAGAATAATGTAGCAAAGGTGTTGGTGTCCAAGTGTGAATGAATATTAAAACCCTTTCCCGCATTAATTATCAATCCAGGTGCGTTGGTTATTGCAAGGCTAATGCGCACAGTATATGTAGATGACAATAGCACAATTCTATATTAATCGTGGATTTGATATTAAGCAAAGCAAAAATCACTGTAACAACAATAAAAGAAATAACAATAATAAACATAAAGCTTCTAATGCATTCACATCAATAAGAATATCAGCAATTACGCCTGCTATCACAAAAATTACAAATTCTACAAAACTGGAAATAGAAATAACAATATACGGGAAATACACAACACCTAATCGAAGAGTGGTCCCAACTCTTTGATCAGGGTTGTGATATGCTCACAACTCACAGAAGTAACATGAAGTTAAACTTGCATTAACCTGATAAAATAATGTTCTGTTACACAACCCAATTCCTTACATTACCAACCCTATCTGCGTTATATCCCCCTCTCTGATTTGTGTCCTTTTAAATATACAAACAACAAAGAGAAATAAACTGATTACAAAATCTCAAAAAGCAAGATGAGATTTGAAAGATCTTTCCATCATGATTCAGCTGGCACAAGTCGAATTTGACAATTACAATTGGGGCAATTTGGAAAACGGCCACAAAAAAAAAAATGCGAATTTGTCCTTCAAAGAACCTTACGTTTCTCTCAATCAAGACTAAATTTTGGAAAAATTCTCATTAGAAAACTAATTTTGTCTGTTCTGCACAAAACTCATGTCTCATATTTTCAGGATTCTTCTCCATTTGCCCAAAACATTCAATGAAAAACCGTCTTTTGTTATCCCAACAAATTTCTGAGTTGGAATATTTAATTATCAGCTTCAAGATCAAATCTGGAATCTGAAGGAGATCTTGGAGGCTAAAATCATGAGTGATGTTATAATGAATTCATTAAAAAACCATCATTGGAAAAATCATGCATAATAATCATTAATTTATTAAAATAAAGGAGAGCAGGTATTACTTATCTAAAAGAACATTAGAAATGGATGAAATGGATGTTAAGATGTGATAATAATAATACAAATTAGCGGCCCAACATCTCCCCCAAACTGAACATGTTGCATGTCCCCATGCATCCCAATGCCTTTGTATTAACCAAGTTGTAATACAATAATCAAAATGCACACCCTAACGCATGATATTGATGGAAGAGAAGGATTCTTCCTCAAATGATTCCTTAAAACAATTTTCATATTTAATTTCAACCACATGTATATGAAGTTGCAACAAAGTATGATACAAGTAAAAAAAAACTTCATTACAAACCGGATTTTGCTGAAATTTCGCAAAAAAATTTATACTATATCAATGCTTCTCCAATCCAAAAATCAAATCAATGTAATGAGTAGATTTCAATATATCAACAAAATGGTTGTAGGTAATAATGCATGATTTTTTTAGAATTAAGAAATTGGTTTAGCTTGAAAATTTCCGGGTTTAATGATACCTCTTTGTTGTAAAAAAATTACGAGAATCCAGTTGATAGTTTTAAGGATATACACAAATCAATTTTAGGATTTTATACATTAAATGAGGAAGAAATGAGAAATCATTCATCATGCATAGCAATCCTTCCCCCAAACTAGAGAATTAGCATGCCCTCATGCTACACTAGAACACAAATTGAGGTGGTTGCTACAATCATGGCTGAAATCTTTGTATCGTGTATAAAAACATGGAATAAAGGAGATTTTTAGAATGAATAAGGAGATTGATGGATGATAAAGAATATTAATGGCATGTTCATGATAATGGAAGTAACACTCCCCCAAATTGAAAGATTTTGTGTCTCTGAAAAATGGGAAGTGGTAAAGAAGGAGAAATAATGGTTGAAAAATACGAGTGAATAATGCTCAATGGTTTTTCATGACATTCTCCTAAAATTTTAATAAATCAAAACCTTATGCTATTTTACCTCAAGTTTTACCTCCATAAAAATGTGGAATGGCATGTATGGATTGACATTTATTGAAGCTAATGTAGGCCGAGCTGATGCAGAAGGTGGAAGCCATACAAGCTAAAGTGTAGCACGGTTTCCTTCCACCAAACTAATTAGTTTCCTTGTCATCTTTAAAACATCTCATGAGTATCCTTAATCAGTAATTCATCACGTCAATTACCTCATTACATATAAAAGTTACATAATCATATCGTGAATGGCATGGGATAATAATGGACAAGAAGGGAAAAGATGCATTCTCTATCCCCATTGGCTTTGGTTGTTATGAGCATAGAAATTATAAGAATTAGTTATCTCAGTCTTTGATTCTCAAGGTTTGTCCAATTACCTGGAATTCAAAATCAAAATTAGGCCTCTTTATTCCACCTCAAACCAGTAGTGGTGTTGTTAAGCTATGAATAAATGGTGATTTATTGGGCAAAGCAACTATCATTGGTTAAATATATGATACTTGTAGAATAAAGGAATGATGGATTAGATGATACAAAATTTCAAATATAAAACATCCTAAATGTTTCATCCCTGACATGTAAAGTAAATATTTATAACTCAATAATAAATATAAACCATAACCACCATAATTTAAGAACTGATTCAATATTACCCCATGAACCACGAGTTATGGAAAACCTTGTATATGCAACAATCAAATTTATCGGAAATTAGCTTTGATAAAACAAGGTAACCAAGTAGATTATATTATTAAATTAACTTCTATACCATAGTCATAGCCATTGCTGCCAGCAGGCATCCATAGCCTTGACATGGATGCATTTTTAACCCATTGAGATGCTAGTGTCCCATCTATTATAAATAAGTACATAGTTACAAAATCCTTTCAATTTACCTATATGTCAACTAAAGATCATTGTTCTGACGTGGTAACCAATTAATAACAATGCCATTCATGGGAGCTAACAAAAGTGAAAAAGTCGGCTCGTGATGAGACCTCTTGTCCTTCAGTTTTATGACCGAAGGCCATTACCATGGCTTGGTGACAAGCAGTGGTAATGACACTTTATTAGGACCTATGATCATGGTAGGTTGGCTCGTGATGAGACCTCCTATCCTCGTTGAATATTTATGTTTAAAATTCAACTATGGTTATTGTTAATCAATAAAATATTACTTAATAGATGGGGTGGCAGGTCAACTCCTTAAGAGCTAGGGATGGCAGAAAAAGTTGTGTAGTAAATATTATCAACTTTGATAGTTTTGCTTCTCAAAAACTATTAACCTTCAAATGACTGTTGATAAATATATTTTTCATTGCTGAGATTGGGGTTGAGGAACAGTTCATTAGATAATGGCGGAAATATTTAAATACAATTATGTGGTCATCATCATAAATTTTACAAGATCAGGGACTTGGCCAATTTGAAAAGTTGAAAGCTGGCATGATGAAATCATATTTTCATAATTATTCCTTAAAAACAAGATTATGTTTATAGATAAACAAAGATAAATTGACTACCCAATCATTACGTCAAAGAGGGCCTAGACCATTAAAAGTATTTCCCATTCACCAAAGAGAAAAACAAATCAGAAATACCTACATATGTTGAATTCAACGTGAAAATTGGCAAACAACAATAGTTGTGACTGAGGTAACAACAAGCATGACTTAGGTAATAATAGGGAAAGGGGAAAGATAATGATGTTAGGAATGTGATAGGAAGGAGGATTAGTCACTTTACAAAATAATGATGAATTAAGAGTGAATCATTCCTGACAAGACTGACCATAATAATCATCCTTATTACTAAATACGAGAACTCCCCTCAAGTAAAGTATGTCTGTCATCAGTCATAGTTGGTCATGTCACAAGTAAAATACTAATTAAATCCACAGAGTCGGTCGAGGACATACCTGGCGACTTACCTTGGCGGAGTAACAACACTGGAGGAGTAAAAACACCAAGTACCTAGAAAAATATCACCATGGAGTAGTATCACTAGAGGAGTAACAACATCAGAGGAGTAACAACACCATACACTTAGAAAATTTCCTGGAGTAACAACATCAGAGGAGTAACAACACCGAAGGAGTAACAACATTGGATACTTAGAAAATTTCCTGGAGTAACATCATGAGAGGAGTAACAGCATCGAAGGAGTAACAACATTGGATACTGAGAAAATTTCCTGGAGTAACAGCCTCGGAGGAGTAACAACACCGAAGGAGTAACAACATTGGATACTTAGAAACTTTTTCAGAGTAACAACACCATAGGAGTAACAACATCGAAGGAGTAAAATCAGTGACAAAGTAACAATAGTGACGGAGTCACAGCACCAACAGAGTAACAACATCGATGGAGCAACAACAGTGATAGAGTCACAACACCAATAGAGTAACAACACTGATGGTTAACAATAATAACAGAGTAACATCACTGGCGATGTAACAACAATGAGAGAGTAACATCACTGATGAAGTCACAACAGTAATGGAGTAACAACACTGACGGTGTAACAATAGTGACAGAGTAACATTAGTGACAGAGTCACAACATTGATGGAGTAACAACATCCGACACTTAGAAAAATTTTCCGGAGTAACAAACATCGTGAAACTTAAGAACTTGCTTCTTTTATTTTGTGAAAAAAAAAAGTGACTTTGAAGTAAACAATACCCGAAGCATTAGAACATAAGAGAAATCAGAAAATAAATGACTCTTTATTGAAAACCAATAAATAAATAAATAACTTTAGTTACAATGGTTATGATTTTCGTTGCAACAATGTTGTTTGTGAATGGTGAACGAATGGAAAAATGTTTTTTCAGAAATGACTTGGATCTTCAAATAGAAATAAGTTCCCCATTTCTCATGTTATAAATCTGTTAATTGATGAAAATTATTCATGTTGTTTTCTCCGTGTGAGGAAACGTCTTTGAAAATATTCTTATTTCATTATCATTGTCTTCAAGAATCGCTTGTTCATAAATTGACCTCATTTATTCTCCTGGGACTTGCAAAAAACGAGTGTCTACCTGCAATAAAACATGAAATCATGGGAGAATAGAGGTGATCGGGCTCTCCTAATCCAAGAAATATGCAAAAACGGAAGTAGTTACTCTATAAAACAAATCTATGGAAAAAAATAGCAAAATAAAAATTAATTTATTACCTGCGGGAGAGTGTTGGCCAACCATACTAACCAGCAGTGTTTCAATCATAACCTATTTTTTTTTTCGTCCGATTTGAGTGATTAAAAAGTCAAATGAAATTGAATTAAGAGATATGTCTCCAATAGAAACAATTTTTAAAAATTCCATGTAATGGTATGTTAAATTTTCTTAGAACAATCTGCATAATAGAGTCATTTTCGATTTTCCAGCTCAGACCAACAGTTGATATTTTCAGCATAACTTTTTCATTTTACGATGGATTTAAATGATTCAAATTGGAGATTTAATTATATTAATGTAGTTATCCCCAGTAGTAATAGGTTTCGAATGAAATAATATTTTATGGGTCAAATACGCTAGTGAACAGCTGGAAAAACAAAGTTTTAAGAATGTTGATTTATGATATACAATTAGTATTGTGGTCATAAATTTCTCATAAAATATCGAAATAAAGTGATTCAAATTGCATTATAAACTAGATTCATAGGGGAATATACCATAGAAATGGGTTTCCAAAATATAGTCATTTAGGCCTCCAAAAACGGATTGTTCAAACTTTGTTCCTAAGCTGGCTACTAGGCATCCTGTCAATGTTTTGGTCATAAATTTTTCGTTTAAAATCCAAATAGAGTGATTAAAACTGGGTTAGAAAGTAGAAATAAAGGGCCATATAGAAGAGAAATAGGTCTTGAAAATATTCCCATTTGGTCCCTCAAAACTTGACTATCCCGACTGTTTTTCCAGAATTGTCATCAATTTCGCAAGCCATAAGAAATGACAATCAATGATTTTTTCCAAGAAGGTGATCAAAATGAATATGAGTGTTTGCAGAAATTTTATTTTCAATACATCTACATACATAAATAAATTCGGCCCATACATATACACTCTGTTTTTTCGGCTGTTCACTAACGTATTTGACACATCAACTATTCTTTCATTCAAAACCTGTTACTATTGGGGATAGCTACATGAATATAATAAAATATCTATTTTGAATCAGTTCAATCCATCATCAAATGGAAAATTTATGCTTAAAATATCAACTGTTGTATCAAAATTTGTTGCAATTTATTCAAATACGGGTATGAGATACCAACTTACCTGTTAAGGATGGTGCCAAGAGTTGCTGAAGTATAGAGTGATGTTGCGAGCAAACAATAGAGTGAAACCAACCTTCAATATAGTCTTGATTTCCCATATTTTTCACATCGTGAAGTTCTTCGATTGGGTTCCACATTGTTTTGATGATTTCTTCCTTGACCTTATCTTGTGAGATTTGGGGGTCTTCCTCTGCCTTTTTGTTTAGATCTTTGTTCATAGAAATAGAGGAAGGAAAAAAAATTCAAACAATTCTTAAAGCTCAAGACCTAGAGCAAGGTGAAAATTCCTTCCCCAATACAAGAGATTGAGTGTTTAAACATAAAGAAAGAAAGCAAATCAATGAAATCTTAAGCTCGAGACCTGGAGCAGGGTAACATTTCCCTCCCCAAGTCGAGAGATTGGGCCCTAATAAATCAACAGAAAGAAAAGAAAAGAAAAACAACTAATGCTCGGGACCTAGAGTAGGGTAGCATTTCCCTCCCTAGGACGAGAGATTGGTTCCTAATAAATCAATCAAAAATAAAAATAGAACGACTATGCTCATGACCTAGAGCAGGGTAGCATTTCCTTCCCTAGGATGAGAGATTGATACTTAGATCAATATGAATCGTGTTCTTGCACCTTTTTTAGCCTCCCCGGAAATGACACCAAAATGTTGGTGTCCAAGTGTGAATGAATATTCAAACCCTTTCCCACATTAATTATTAATCCAGGTGCGTTGGTTATTGCAAGGCTAATGCGCACAATATATGCAGATGACAATAGCACAATTCTATATTAATCGTGGATTCGATATTAAGCAAAGAAAAAATCAATGTAACAACAATATAAGAAATAGCAGTAATAATCGTAAAGCTTCTAATGCATTCACATCAATAAGAATATCATCAATTACACCTACTGTCACAACAATTGAAAATTATACAAATCTGGAAATAGAAATAACAATATACAGGAAATATGCAATACTTGATCGGAGAGTGGGCTCAAATCTCTGATCAAGGCTACAATATTCTCACAACTCACATAAGTAACAAGAAGTTAAACTTGCATTAACTTGATAAAATAATGTTCTGTTACACAACTTAATTCCTTACATTACCAACCCTATCTGCGTTATATCCCCCTCTCTGATTTGTGTCCTTTTAAATATACAAAAAAAAAAGGGGAATAAACTGATTACAAAATCTCAATAAGAAATATGAGATCTGAAATATCTTTCCATCGTGATTGAGCTAGCACAAGTTGAATCTGGCAATTACAATTGGGGAAATTTGGAAAACGATCACAACAGAAAATCAACGAATATGTCCTTTGAATAACCTTGCGTTTCTATCAATCAAGACCGAATTTTGGAAAAATTCTCATATGAAAACTAATTTGGTCCGTTCTGCACAAAACCCATGTCTCGGATCTTCAGGATTATTCTCCGTTTTCCCAAAACGTTCAATGCAAAATTGTCTTTTGTTATCCCAACAAATTTCTATGTTGGAATATTTAATTATCAGCTTGAAGATCAAATCTGCAATTTGAAAGAGATCTTGGAGGCTAAAATCGTGAGTGATGTTATAACAAATTCATTAATAAACCATCATTGGAAAAATCATGCATAATAATCAGTAATTTAATAAAATAAAGGAGAACAAGTATTACTTATCCAAAAAAGCATAAATAATTATGAAATGGAATTATATAATAAATTACGATAAATAATGTGATAAAAGAACATTATAAATTGATGAAATGGATGTTAAGAAGTGATAATAATAATAATACAAATTAGTGGCCCAACAAAAGGCGAGAAGGATCTTGTTAGAGGGATTTCGATATCATATTGTCTCGAGTCTCCAAGGGAAGGTGAATCCATATCAAATTTGGAAAACCTTGACAGATCTGTATTAGAATAATAACGACCATAAGACGCTGGCACTAAAATAAAAGCTCAGGAAGATCAAAATGTAGAAAGGAGACATGATCAAAAAATACTTGACGAAGTTCACTCAGTGTCGAGATGAGCTTGGAAGTGTTGGGATCATTGTTTCCTTAGATGATTTGCCGAGCCTGTCTCTTCTAGGCCTTCCCAAGAGCTAGCATAGCTACTAGGAATCTGTTAATGGGAGGGAGAAGTTGCCATATTGGGAGCGACTATGGTCTGATCTGGCACAAGAAGGAATTTAGCAGAGCACCATAGATGGATCCTCATCAAAGATAGACGATGAGGAGAATTGTGCCTTGGTTGGCAAGGTGAATAAAGGAAAAGGGAAGGTGTCCCATTCCAAATCTGAGACCAGCAAGGCAGGAGAGAAGAAAAACTTGTTAAAGGTAAAAGGTTTCAACTATCATGAATATGGACACTATGCCACACATTGTTCATAAAATAAGAACAAAAAGAAGGCCTCACGAGGAGTAGCAGGTGAAGCATTGATTTCATAGTTCGAGTTGGAATTCACCCTCATTGCATGCATAGTGTCATCGGTGATGGGATATGTGTGGCACTTGGATAGTGGAGCCTCATTCCACATGACCAACAACAAAGAATTCTTCAGTAGCTTGGAGGAAAAGGATTTATAGATGCACATCGATATGGGTGACGACGAGAGGTATAGCGCTACCAATGTAGGTATAGTTACCTTTCAGAGGGATTCAGGTAATCCACTCACATTAAAATATGTCATGTATGTTCCTGGTTTACAAAAGAATTTGGTTTCTGTTGCTATGTTGGAAGATAGTGGCTATGATGTGATCTTCAGTGAGGAAAGGCGTTCCTTCATCACAAAGCCACAGGACAGGTGAAAAATATTGGGGTTCGAGTAAAGAATATCTATAAAATGGATGTAGAGGACTGCGTAACACTGAGCAGCAAAGTAGAGAACGTGGAAAGCCGAGACATCAGTGATTTATGGCACAAGAGGTTGGGCCATATACATCACAACACTTTTAAGATCATGCAAAAAATTTCTACAAGACTTCCAAAGGGTACACTTGCGCAGAGAGACACATGAAAAGGGTGCACATTGGGGAAGTATACCAAAGCCACCTTTCACGATAAGGAAAGTTGAGCCAAGGTGACCATTGAGAGAGTTCACTCAAACTTGTGTGGACTGTTCTTGATAACTTCCACAACAAATCATAGGTATTATGTGATTTTTGTTGATGATTTTTCAATAAAGTGTTGGATTTTCTTCATGTAGAAGAAATATTAGACATTCTCCAAGTTTTGTGAGTTCAAGGCACTTGTCGAGAAATATACAAGGAAGAAGGTGAAGGCTCTGAGGAGCCACAATGATGGAGAATATATCTCTAACAACTTCAATAAATTATGTGCCTTAGAAGGAAATCAAAGAGAATTGATTGCACCTCATAACCCAAAAAAGAATGGGGTTGCAGAAAGGAAGAACATAACTATTGTGGGAGCATCACAAGATATGTTGCATGATCAGGGAATACCATTGCATCTATGGGTGAAAGCATGCAATAGAACAATATTTTTGCAGAACATATATCCTCATTGGATAGTTGGGATGAGTACACCAGAGGAGGATTTTTCAGGTAAGAGACCATATGTGTCATATTTTAAAATTTTTGGTTCATCTGTTTATTTCCATGTGACTAAACATGCCAGGAATAATCTAGAGCCAAAAACTGAGTTGGGGATATTTGTGGGGTACACTAATACACCTCACAACTAACATGTGTACTTTCCAGCACACAGGATGACAATGGTCAAAAGAGATGTGAAATTTGATGAAGACAAAGCCACGCGATTGTCCCTTGAGAGAGAGCTCCAGTTGCATGTAGTTGAGGAGCTATTGGCTCCAAAGAATGAACCTCAGGATGTGGAGAAGTCACAAGAAGAAGAACAGAGAGTGGTAGAAACCACTAATGCAAATCCATCCACTAGATATGGAAGGAAGCACACTAGATAGGCAGACAAATTATTGTGTATGTGAGAGAGAATGTGGGAGAACCCACCTCACAACACAGACAAAGAAGGTCCCTAGAGCGGTACAATGGATACATGGATCTTATGAGTGAAGGTATTGAGATAAAACCATCCTCTTTTGAGGAAGCAGTGCAACATCCAGTGTGGGTTGATGCCATGGTTGATGAGTATGAATCCATCATCAGAAACAATGCATGGGAAGTGGTCCCAAAACTAGTGGGGAAGTCAGTTGTAGGATCCACGTGGGTCTACAAGGTGAAGCACGCAATAGATGGGAGTGTGCAAAAGCACAAGGCTATATTTGTGGCTAGAGGGTTCTCTCAGGTGGAGGGGATTGACTATGATAAGACTTTTTCACCAGTCACAAGGTACTCATATATTATCTCCATCCTTGCATTCTCATCATAGATGGGATGGAAGATACATCATATGGATGTAATGACAAACTTTCTCAATGGAGTTATTAAGGAAGAAGTGTACATTGAGCAGCCGAAATGTTTTGAGACCTTAGACAAGGAGTCACATGTGTGCATACTCAAGAGAGCACTGTATGGGCTGAATCATCACCTCGTGCTTGGTACACCAAGATTGGCAACTATTTCACTGGGTTGGGATTCACCAAGAGTGAAGTGTGTTATCACTCCGCCAGATTCCCAAGGCTGAAGAAGGAATCCCAATAGAGGTAACCACATACCACACTTTTGGCTTGGTAGCTAGCCCTACCAAATCGAACAGGCTCTCTCTACAAGGTCACAATCAAGAGGGATGGAGGAATTAGGGTTTTTATACTAGATATGAGTGTAGGGGTTGTTTTTGATTTGATTGGGGTTGGGTTTGACTGAATGAAGATATTAGGTCAAGGGAGCTAGGTCAGGGAAAATGAGATAGGGTTGCAGGGATTCAATGGGGCAAGGTAGGCATAAGGCTTACCACTTTAAATATGATTATGATGAGATGGTTTTGAGACTGATGAGAAGCTAGGAAGAGCATGGGAGATGTATTCTTCCTAAACAGAGGAAAATGGAAAAATTATGAAATCTTTCCCTAAACAGAGCATGAGAAAGCACATGTTCTGCCTATCAACTTGAAATAGATAATACAATAGAAATGTAATGAAAATTAACACAACACATTCCAACATATGAAACTAAAGAAAAAACAATGATAAATATCATACCACATGTATCCCAAAAAATAGCTGCAACTCTTCTTTATTAACCGGCCAAAACTGAGCACAATAGTTCCTTGATCAACAAGCTAACATCTAAACTGATTCCAACCTTTGAAATGAGTCAAAAATTACATGATATAGGCCTCAAAAAATCTCTCCCAATCTCAGGGGTCGAATTCGTAAGTTTAGGAGCTGATCCACAATAATCAGAATTGATACCTAGAGTGTAGGGAGCTCTAAGTGACTCCTCCCTAAATACATTCAAACTGATTCATTTGACTCAAGGATAAATTTTTCATAATGAATCTACCCTTAGGTAACTTATCCATAGCATAATTACATTTACCATCATCAATTCCATAGGTAGAAATATGAATTTATGAAGTAAATTCAAAATTTTAGTGAAAAACCAAAAAAATATCAGCAAATGGTCATTTGCGCCCTCCATATTGCAGCCTAATTTTGGGTGCCTTCCTCGTGTCTAAATTGGGCCCAGGATAGCTCGTTGGAAATACCTTCAAGTATATTTTCCAGATATGCCTTCAGTTTTAAAAATTAAGGTCATATAACCCTAAAAACTTCATTCTCCCAATATTGTTCATTTGCGCAACACCTAGGCCAAAACAGGGGCATAAATGTGATTTTTAGGTAGTTTTTAGACCTTTTCACCTGTAAAATATGAAAATCAAGTCTGGAAACATGGTTTTATGGAATTAATTTGTCCTTATGAATCTAATGGTGGTCTTATTTCCCTCAAAAAGTTCCCCAAACATTTGCGTAGCACCTAGGGCACTGCGCAAATGACAGTCAAATTGTGTAAAAGTTATGAATTTTCTGGAAAAATTGGCCTCCCAAATGGAGAGATATCCTACTAAACGTGAGGTTTTTTCACAAATGAGATAGGTTTTTGTTATTTGGCATGTTTTGAACAACATTATCCTCCAGTTTCTCAAAATTCATTTTTGTTAGGCCACAATATTCTCTGCAAAAGGGTGTCTCAAACAAGATTTTTCACAGGCAGAAAGATAAGCTGTGAAGATGTGAATGGATCTCTCATTTTGTAATACCTGTGTAAAAAGTGAGATAGGTTTTTGTACTTTGATATCTTAGAAAAAAAAAACTCCTCTAGTTTGCAAAAAATAATTTTTTTTGGCTACAATATGTTCTGCAAAAAGGTGACCAAACAAGACATTTCTGGAAAATGTGCCTTCGAAGAGTTTTTCAAATTTTGCCAAATTTTCTTCAAATTTCCTCAAAATTTCTTCAGAATTACTTCATGGAGACCTGATATGTTATGATATGCTATCATGGATGCATCAATGAGAAAATACAACTTACCCTTCTCTTTCTTCTTGATTAGGGTTTGTAGTTCTGAACCAATTCATAGAAATCTGTTGGAACACCTAATCCTACACATGGGTGAGTGTGGAATATGAAAAAATTTTCTAATGGAGTCCAAGTGACGTTGGAATATGAAACCAAGAGTCACACCATTGTACTATAATTGTACATCTTTGTATAATGGAAAATAAGAAAGCCTCACGCTTATCTTTCATTGTGTGTTGTTTCTCTTGTGTGTGCATTCTTCTTCCTCATACACCATGTGTGTGCTTCAACATGGTGTTTAACATGGTATCAGAGCGGGCGATTACTGGCCCTGCTCCAATTTGAGTGAGAGCCATAGGTTTATGGAAATTTATGCCATTCATTAGATTTTCCGCTGCGTATGTCTAACTTGCTTAAACATTGTTTTTCTACTTGGTGCGGAGAAGGTTGAATCAGTGTGAAGACCAGAGCAAGATACTGCATAAAATGGTGTGATTACAAATGGCTTCAATACCATTGTGAGTTTATGTGTTAATTTGTCAGAAAATTATTCTTCTACGTTTGCAACAAACGCTCTTGCTGCTGTCTGTCATAAACGGCTTTGCACATCCCTGATTTGATTCTTGATACAGTGCGCTATTAATATAAATGCTTGTCAGAATTTATTCCTTGTGAAGAAACTCTGTTGCTCTGCGCGTGCGTTATCTGTCTAACCTACCGGTCTCCACCATGCAAATCACTTCATTTGCAGACAATAATTGTCCAACTGTTGAGGTCATACTAGGCTAGATCTGTGCATTTTGATATTCTATCAGCAATCTTTTTGGCCTGTGAGCCATATTCAGTCCACCTATGCGTTCTCTTGCATGCCGCCCTCTCTATAAATAAAATCTCTGCCAATTGTTACACCAATATTTCTTACAGTTCTGAAATGCAACTCAGATATAGAACCGTCACCATGCCTCCCCATCGCTCTCGGTTTCTCCTCATATTTCCTCACTGATATAGCCCTTCGCTCCACTATTTCCGTGGCTGTAGATAACACAAGGAAGTGATGTGCCTTCTGGGAGAGGAGATGGAAGATAGTGACTACATTGCAAGACATGGACCCAGTCATTTCTGATCTCCCAATCATGTCTACAGTACTTCCTCCCTGCAATGCCGGGTGGAATTTCAAAATTTGACTGATGCTTCATGATGCTCCCGAGTCTCGATCTGAAGAAATGGTCTCGAATCCACTGTGAAGACTTCGTTTCTTTGATTTCTCGGATGCAGGTAAGCCTTTTTGTGGGTTCTTGAAGTTGGATCGAAGGAAATTTTCGGCTTTATGCTCTGATTTAGTTTGAAGACAAACCTGGAATGAAAAATATTTTGGAGCTGTGAACTGTTGGACTGTCAAGAGCTTGGGCATTAAGGGGGTGATGCTACCTCGAGAAGGCCTTTAGGCTTGCTGTGAGGTGCCAGTTTAGGATTTTGCACTATTGCGGTAGCATGTTCAGAAACGTATCTGCAACGAATTCAGTGGTTCGTCATCTTATTTACACGCTCGACGATATCAACAAGTGTGTGATAAAACGTTTTGTGAATGGAGGATGTGAGTTCGAAAAACAACGCCAACGCATCGACATTCGTAGGTGTTATGAACAAGATCCTGTCGAGGTAGGTGTTTTTTAACAACGCAGAAGCAGGGGGTTGTAGTGTTGCTCTGCGCAATTCTGTGTACAAATATTCCATGGTGGTAAAACTAAATACTAAGAAGTTGAACAGTAAACGAGCTATTTTCCAGAGATCAAACCTGGAGTTTTCTTTCTCTGTAATATCACAAAACTAAATTTGTGCACAATAGCAACATCAGATGGTAATTTGAATCATATTCTGGATGGAATAATATCGTATTGTTGTCTTTATGTTCTTCTACGTCATCGTTGTGTGAAGGTTTTCTATGAGCAGTCAGCATCGCTCAAACCATTTAGCTATAACAGATGGATTTAGGATCTGCTTCTCCAGGCACCATTCCAGCACATTAGTCTTTGTTTATTTGTGCTTCATTATCTTTTTTGGACTGAGACAAAGGAATTATAAAAAGAAAATGCCACAATGAGTTGTATGGTTGTAGTGTGTTAAATGACTGTAAGATGCGAGCATCTGAGTTAAAATTTTGTTTCCACTAAGATTGTTGAGTCTCTATTTTTTGAGACAATGGCCAAAATTGATGATGCATTAGAGTTGCTAAACACTCTTATACATTCCACTGTTGATAAGATCAGTAAAAGTGCCTTTTTTGACATTAAAAAATGCCTGCAAAATGCACAAGAAAAGATTGAGTTTTTGCAGTTGGAAACTCAGCTTCAGCAAGAAGAACTTCAGCGAAAGAGTCACCATTCTGAACCTATTTCTGTTCAGAACATTGTGAAGGACTCTCATCAGAAGAAAGAAGACAAAGATGATTCACATTCAGCAGATGTACATGCAGATGCAGCAGCTCAGCCTGCACTTCTCAAGCCCATCATCAGACCTTGGGAAGAGCTTGTCCACAACAAGCACCGAACTGGTCTTGGATATGACAAGGATGTGTCCTTTCATATTCCAGACTACACAAAGCCCATCAAATTTCAGAGTGCCGGATTTCTATATGACAGTTCACCTACAGCTGTTCCAGATCCTGCCCCACAACAACAATCACAGATTGAGAAATGCCAACACTGTGATCAAGTTGGCCATATGAAAGATCACTGTTTTGATCTTCATCCATGCAAGCATTGTGGTCGGCACACCCATTCTTCAGACAGATGCTTCAGAAACAAGCCTCCTGCAAGAACCAAGATTCATCTTGGATGGATCGCTTCTTGGCAATGGGCATCAGCAGCCAAGAAGATGTTTAAGACACATGTTAGAACTTGTTCACGGATATTGAGCAAACTTGCAGTTGAGTTTTCGCCATCATCTCACCTTGTCCCTGACAGGGGGAAAAATGGTGGTCATGTACAAGCTTCGACGACAGATCAAGCGAGCCTGAGCCACAATCTCTCATTCCATGTTCAGAGTTGTAGCCAACAGTTCAAGCGAGCCTGAGCCACAATTCGTCATTCCGGATTCAGAGATGTAGCCAGAGATACGGATTCCCATGAGCATACCTTCGGTTGGTGGATAACCTAAAACCATCATTTTCGGTTGGTGGATAACCTAAAACCATCATATTTGGTTGGTGGATAACCTAAAACCATCATTTTCGGTTGGTGGATAACCTAAAACCATCATCTTTGGTTGGTGGACAACCTAAAACCACCACAGGTAGTAGACCTCCCTTCTTTTAGGTCGAAGGTCTCCCTTTTATATGAGGGACAATTCCTCTAGCAGAAGCCTTCAGCTTCTTGCCAGTTTTGGAAGAGTTCCGGGAACTGCAACAAGTTTTGCGTTCCAGTGTTTGTGGTCATCCTAAAACCACCTCTTTTTTCCAACATTTCGGAGAGTTGATTCAGCCCAAGTGCTGCCATGTATACTTTGCAGATTTGTATTACAACTCTTTTCTTGGACTCACACATACCCCTTCGGATTAAGGGGGATGTTGGAACACCTAATCCTACATGGGTAGGTGTGGAATGCGAAAAGTCACAATGGAGTCCAAGTGACCTTGGAATATGAAACCAAGAGTCACACCATTGTACTATAAATGTACATCTTTGTATAATGGAAAATAAGAAAGCCTCATGCTTATCCTTCATTGTGTGTTTAGTCTCTTGTGTGTGTGTTATTCTTCCTCATACACCATGTGTGTGCTTCAACATGGTGTTTAACAAAATCAAAGCAGCCCACATGTTTGAAACATGTCACTGCCATAGGAGATGCCAAAATTTCTATAGTACTTGTTGGCTCAAGTTTGAGTATTTTACCCCCTCTATGTGGCCTTCTAGCCTCTGTTTCTTCTCCCTCACTGTATGACCTTTTCTCTTCTTCTTCCATGATGTTTTAAAGTCAAAACCCTAGGGAAGTGTGATGATGTGGAATATGGTTTTAGGAATGACGAATGGGAAAGGGAAAATGAACGAGTTGGTGCTAGGGATGTGTTATCACAAAATTTCACCCGATAAGCTATTAATCAGACAACTCTATGTAACTGATTCAAACCAACTTGTGACTGAAGCTTAGCCTCTTTAGTCTGAGAGGGCTCTCTCAAAGGGGTTAATGATATTGGATAAAGATAATCTAGATGGATAACTCTACTTGGAAAAGTAACTTGATTTTTGTGTATATAGGTTGAAAAGAATGCAGGCTTGCAACCATTGGGCTTATGGAGCCAACAATCAGTAGTTTCAGTGGCAAGGTTTCTTAACATGAAAGCTGAGGTAGATAGGGGTCTTTAACAAAGGAAATTCACTCATAAAAAATAATAAAACACAGTCATTTCATTGCTGAAGGAAGTCAGAGCATAGAGTTATGAATTCTGAGTAATAGCAATGAAATCTACTGCTAATGGTTCAAAGGCAATTCACTCATAAAACATAGGAAAACAAAATCATCTCATTACTAAAGGAAGTCAGAGCATAAGGTTATGAATTCTAAGTAATAGCAATGAAATCTACTGCAAGTAGTAAAGCATAAGATGTAGATAAATGAAACATTAAAAACCCCATGAGAATCTCAGGTTTTTCAAGAAGAAAACCACTCTGTATTACTGATATGAGTCAAAATACATAAAGGAAGAAGTTTGCTGCAAAAATTCTCCAACCCTTTATCGATTCAAATATCTGCCCTTTAATAGACTTGTTACATGAGAGATGATTTACCTCTTTGCTAGATTCATCGAAATTTCCCTAATGACACCTTGCAAAACAAGAAAACATGTGCTTTAATGATAAAATGCCAACTACACTATGAAACAATCCTTTTCCTAATAGGACTCAAACTTCTACTTATTACATCAACTACCTTATCTCTAAAAACAATTACATCTTTGACAACTAATCCTTCACATGTTCGAATAGGCTATGATAGAGCTCATCACTACATGACATCTTAATTAGCCTCCTTTAAATCTCAAAACAAACCCTGCTTTTTAGGAAAATTGGTCCTTATCTTCAACAAATGATTTGGCTGGTAGTTGTCTTAATTTTGTGGTATTTAAGTCTTGGATGACTGCTGACATGGTCCTTTGACTCTTTGATAGTATCTAGCTGTCCAAAAATGCCCAAAAACCTACTTATAAAGCTCCAAAATAGTATACTACGAAAGTATGATAGTTTTGTAGCGTACTTTCATAGCGTTGCAAAATTTCCCTTTGCCATCAAAATTTCTAATTATTTCCTTCTGCATGATGTTCATTATGCCTTGATACATCTTCCATACAAAGCTAACCTCTTGAAAGCTTTCAAAACTGGTTCAAAAAGTAAAAATAAAGATACAGTAGTTTCGTAGCGGTTTGCTGTTTTTCAAGCCCAGGCACGCTACGAAACTGCTGAAAACAGTCAAAATTCCATAATTTTGTATAACTTGAAAAACATACCTTCTAAGTGCCAAAACCTTGATTTTAACATGCCATTAGCATTCAAAATCGTAAGCCAACTCATACTATGACTCTTGAGGCATTCATTCCTCATTTATGATGGGTTGAGCTATTAACTCTTCAAGCACTGTCATTTTTATGCCTTTTTTCTCCAACTCCTCATGAATTAATTCTAGCTGCTCCTGGAGGTACTTAACCTGATATTTCAACATGACATGAACCCATCTACACGTTATGGACCTCATCAAACTGATGAGGAACACAATCCATCTCACCTGTAATATTTAAAACCACTTTGCAGATTTTTCCTGTTTTTTTTTTCTTCTAAAAAATAGGTCTTAAAACAGAGTTTATATATCCGAATCCATGATGTATTTTTCAAAACTGGAGGAGGTTTTTTTCAATAAGAATTTTATAAATAAAAACCTCTCTTTGTGTTTTGAAAACCATCTCCAGTTGTCTAGAACCTGCATTTGAAAAACATGTGTAAAATAGGAAAACTCAGTTTTCTGAAAATAGGGCTAAAAGAAATACTTGTATCTCCCAACTGCTAATCAGAAAATCTCATGTAATTGTTTCAAACCAATCTTGTGACTGAGGCTTATCCTCCTCAGTCTGAGAGGGCTCTCTCAAGTTTTAATGATATTGAATAAAGATGCATATGGCTAATTCTATTTAGGAAAAGACTTGCTTATGATGAGTATAAGTTGAAAATAATATTAGTAAGTAAACAATGGGATTATGGAGTCAACATTTTAGTGATTCAGTGAGTTCACTTGACATGGAAGCTGAGGCAGGTGAGATTTTTTAGTAGTAGGACACACACACATGAAATAGGAAAATACATAGTCAATTCATCTATAAAGGAAGTCAGAGCATAACATGAATGAATTATGAGTATTATAAATGAAAACCATTGCAAATGAAATACATAAAAGGTATAGATAAGATAGGAAAGCACTAAAAATTCATTCAGAATCTCAACATGGTCAAGTAACAAATCTCTATATTGCTGAAACAATGAATTTACAATAAGCTTCAATTTTGCCAAAAATCTCCAACCGTTTCTAACTCTAAAACTAAGTGCTTTATAGAATGAGGACTCATACAAATGATTTTCCACCTTTCTAGACTCTAAATCCCACCTTAGAGACCTATTTCAAATAGTATTAGCTCACTTGGAGACTTCCTAGGGATATTTCTGTTTTGCAGAGTTTGAATCTAAAAAGGACTCTTCTTTCATTAAATAACTCAAAAAATCCATTTAATAACCCTTATCAACTTAAACCAACTAACTTTCTAAGTGTGCTGGAGTTCTGATGTATCATTATGCCATGTGAATGATGAGTTGGACCTCCTCCAAGTCGAATTTTACACTTTTTTCACAAATTTGGTTAGTGAAAATTCTGAAAAAATAGGCCTCCAAGATGAGTGTATAGTTTCCAAAACCTGATGACTTTATAGAAATTGAGAGAGGTTTTTATAGCTGGGGATGTGATGAAGAAAAACCTCTTTCATATTTCCAATTTTTTTTTTTCATTTGGCAGAAACTGAACTTGAAGTTGACTGCTAAAACAGTCACGTACATGACAGTTTCATAACAACAGTTTCATAACGAATTTAATTTATCAATTTCTGCCACCTCCTCATGAATTTTCAAAAATGAGAGATACGTTTGTAGCTGGGTCCATGATTAAGAAAAACCTCTTTCATATTTCCAAAACACTTTTTCATTTGGCCAGAAACTGAACTTGAAGTTCACTACGAAAACATGACAGTTTCGTAGCGTTTTGTTGTTCTTCAAGCCTAGGCACGCTACGAAAATGCTGAAAATAGTCAAAATTCCAGAATTTTGTGTAGCTTCAAAAATATACCTTCTAAGTGCCAAATTTTTTTTTTCTATCATGCCATTAGCCTTAAAAACCATAACCCAACTCACCTTATGATCCTTTAGGCATTTCTTCCTCATTTATGATGGGTTGACCTATTGGCTCTTCAAGCATTGTCATTTTTAGACCTTTGTTTTGCAATTCATCATGGATTAATTCAAGCTACTCCTGGAGGTCCTTAACCTGGTTTCTCAACCTTCTATTGGTGGCTTTCAAATGTGTGTTCATCCTCCTGACATGTTTGGCCTCTTTCCTCAATGGAATGGTACATTTGATAAGCTATTGTGTATTATCCAGAGTCTTAGAAACATTGTCAACCTATTCTTCTGAAGATTTCAACTACTGTTGGATCTTCATTGATCTGTTTTATATCTGCTGGTTCATATCTCAGACATTGTCCTTCTTTATTTGTGCTTCTTTTCTCTACCATGGTTTCTTTAATGTCTTCACAACCTCGCTTGATGATTTGCAACCTCGCTTGATAGTTTGTAGCCTATCAGAAGAAATTTTGTGATAACAGAATGTATGAAATGGGGGAGGGGATAGGGAGTAGTAGTATTATGGGATTTAGGATGGGGATTTGGGGATTCAGAGCCTAGGTAAATGTTACACCTAGGGCTTAAGGTTTTGGGAAAAAGGGTTAGGGAAAGGGAATTTTGTAAAACAAGGGTTTAGGAATGGGTATTTGAAATTTTAGGAAGGGTATGAAGGTGTAGGGGAGTGAAATTTGGGAAATTAAAGAGTGAAATGGGAATAATAGGGTTTTAAAACAATTTCAAATACCAAATTCTAACATGAATTTCACAACGCTCAACACATGAACTTGATGAAGATGATATTTAATGGCATTAGCTCTTAATAATTTGTTGGAGGTCAATGAGTAAGTTGATGAAGCTTTGGAAATTATTTTGTGCCACTTGAATTCATTTCTAGGGATTCTCTAGTCATATGCGCAATGCCAGAAGCATTTGCACCCTTGATTAAGGATTTGCGCAGTGCCTTTTTTCAGACCTCTTTTGGAGGCCTTCCCAGTGTCAAAATTGGGCCCAAGATAACTCGTTGGAAAGCTTATCATGTATACTTTCTAAATATGCATTTATTTTTTAGAATAGACTTGATTTTTCTTATCAAAAATTTATTATCCCAAGGCCACTCCAGAAGTGCAGAAAACCTCTTGTAGCACCTATATTTTTGAAATTTCTCCCAAACCATGAGACCTGTGTAAAAACAGAAGGATTTTTTTCTTCCTTGGTCTATGATGGAAAAATAAAATCTCTCACTTTTATCAAATTCATCTTTGTTTGGTCAGAAAAATACTTTGAAGAAAAACTAGCCCTATGAGTGGCAAATGATTTGACTCTTGGAGTGACTTCTTGAAAAATGATGGAGACATGATGTTTATGAGCTGAAATGACCTCATACTTACTGATATGACCTAAATTATTCCTCATATGCCCAGATGTCTCTGATTCCATAGCAAACCCTAGCTCAATGGGATAGGAAATTAAGGTTTAGTGCTTGTGGACAATGATGATTTGGGCACCCTTGGGGAAAGAAAACTCCCTTTGACATTTGATCAATTGATGAACTAAAAACTCTTGCACTTTGAAATGTGCTTGTTTGGCATGTGGAACTGAGTTGGCACCTTGGGATAGTACTTATTACATTTTAATTGACATAAAATTACATGAATAAAAATAAAATGACACTATAGTATGAAAATCATACTTTGAAACCATAAATACAACCTTTCAAAATCATATTTACATGCTAATAAATCATCTGTAGATGATTGAGAAAGTATTATTTGAGTCACTCTCACACCTTTTATAACCTTATTGAGATGAAATGGTGTGTTATGAACCTTGAAAAATGAAACCTAGTTGACCTAATGGGACCTTGGATGACCTGATTCCATGGTTGACTTTGGTTGACATAATGACATAGTGAAATGAGCTTTTAAGATTGTTTTATGCTCAGTAAGACATGAAGGTGGGTCAGAAAATGTGAAATTTTGAGGGAGACTAGGGCTACCATTAATGACTCAAATTTTTGCATGACCTAATGGAATGATAAAAAATTTCTGAGTGGGACCCCTAAAATGAATATGAAAATAGTGATTTTGATCACTGATGGCAGAATGAAAATTCTAACACTAACAAAGTGGATGAGAACCTATTTCATATTATGTTTGATGGTAAGCTTTTGATTATTGTACTTTATGTCGATGATCTGATACTGACAGGTGATGAGAAACTCATAAAGTCTTATAAAGATGATCTTGCAAGAGAATTTGAGATGAAGGACATGGGGATCTTGCACTATTTCCTTGGATTGGAAATATGGCAAAGAGATGGGGAGCTATTTGTATCTCAAGGAAAGTATGCCAAGGAGATTATGAGGGATTTCCGCATGGAGGGAAAAAAACCCATGGAGACTCCTCTTGCAGTAAATTGGAGGAAGGAGGGTGATACTTCGGGTGAAGTAGTGAATGCTACTATTTATAGGCAGCTGGTGAGTTCACTCATGTATTTGGTGAACACACGACCAGACATATGCTACGGAGTTAACTAGCTAAGCCAAGCTATGATTAAGCCGACCAAGCTCTTTTGGAAGGCGGGGAAGCATGTGTTGCGATATCTTAGAGGCACTACAAAGTATGTATTATGGTATAGACAAAGAGAGGAAGTGAAGCTTCAAGGCTTCACCGATGGAGATTGGGCAAGGAGTCCATCTGACTGGAAGAGCACATCAAAAGTCATATTCAGCAGAGGATCAACAACAATTTCTTGGTACAACAATAAACAAATATCGATTGCACTCAATTCAGCAGAGGCAAAGTACATGGTGACCAATCAGGCAACATGCGAGGCCATCTGGATTAGGAATATACTTGTTGGTTTGTTTGGACAACAGATGGATCTGAAAATGATACATTGTGATAACCAGAGCTTCATCAAACTCTCGGTTAATCCAATATTCCATGACAGGTCCAATCATATTGATATCCGGTATCACCATCTTAGAGATTGTGTTTAGAGGCAGATTATGTCATTCGAGTACATTCCCACAGAGGAGCATGATGCAGACATCTTGACTAAGGCATTGGAAATAAGCAATTTTAAATTCCATAGAGGTAGGATCAGGGTAGGAGATAATCCCTTTATTTTTGAGAGGGAGTGTTGAAATGGCACCCCAAGGGGGATTCTAATTTAATTTTCCCTTAATTAAATTGGAAGAGAAATTTTAATTTCATCTCATGACAACTTGTGTTAGTTAACTAAGTCAGAATTACTGAGTTAGCTTAGGAACTTCAAGTTAAGGGTCAGAGAGTGGGAATGTATAGTTCTCTGATGATTTAAGGGGGTCTAGTTAAATTTATTTGTGAGTTGTAATTAGTTAACTCAATGAATTGAGTTAAAATTAGTTTAACTAGTTCTAACTAAGAGATGAGCTAGTGAGAGGTCAAGTGAATTAAATCTGATTTAATTCAAAATTAGTGATCAATTAGTTAACTGATAATTCACTATAAATAGTTGTTTCATGTCAGTTCTAAGGAAGCCCCAGTTGAGACTGAGGTTAAAGGGATGATAAATATTAGTTGTATAGTTAAAAAATTGTACAAGTCAATTATAGAGTCACGTGGAGGCAAAGGAAGAATTGCACAATTAATTGGAAGGATTTTACTATTTAATAGGGATTTAATTCCTCAAAATGTGTGTGCAAGGAAGGATGAGCAAAGGATGAGAATTGACTAAGTACTTGGCTGATTTTGCCTAGATCAGAGTGAGACAATTAATATAGTGCATGAATTTCTCTAAGAGAGAAAAAAATTGTATTGTTTCATGATCTTGAATTTAAACAATATACATGTAGTAGGGTTTTAGGCAGTGTGATTTCCCCAGATACATCTTGTTTTGTGTGATTTTTTGTCTCTTTTTCTTACTTGTTATGTGATTGAGCGAACATGTTTTTGTTTCCACGTGTTGTAGAAGGATTCCGTATCTTGTTTTAGTAAATTACAAGATCAGATTGAATCCCTTGGTTAGATTTTATACATACATAAAATCATGATTACAATAAAAATTATGAAGATGAAACCTAGTTAACATTTCAACATTCTTCATGTTTTTTCCAGCTTCTTGTTTTCTTCTTCCTACTTCTGCCTATCCTCTTCTTGTTTTTTGTTTTATTCTTCTCACTTCTTCTTTTCTTCCTCATTCTTCTTGGCTTCTTGATCAACTTTAATCTTTTTCTATCTTTCCTTCATTGATGCCTCTTCCCCTCTCTCTCTCTTTTGAGAAAATTTCTTCTCCTTGGTATTTTTTCTATTGGAGGATTTCCCATTTATGGCTTCAATTCCATTTGTTGGCTGCAAACTACCAACTCCCTTTTCTGAGTCTTTATAATGTGTGTTTCATTGTAAAAAATTTTGGCCTTATCTTTTTCCTCGTTAATTGTTGGGGTGTATGGCCACCTAAAATTTATCTGCATATAGTGCTTTGTAGTGAGACCCTTGGAATCATACATGCAGAAGCTCAATTCACCAAAATTAAATCATTCCAGATCAAAAACTTCTGCCTCTGCTTCTTTAAAAATTCGTACACCATATGTGCTAATATATAATGGAAAGGCGGTCCATGGTGCCTTCTTTACATGAACCAACATTCCCGCAAGCCCTTTTCTGACATGGTATGCAACTTCTTGTAAGACTATTTTATCTGTAAAAAACATAGGAAGCTGGTGAGGGGGCATGTAAGATTCAAAATACCCTACTATATATTAAATTTGTGGGTGTGAACCGATCATCGATATGTTTAAATGTTATTCTAGCTTTATCTAACCATACATGGAGATTATGCATTGAAAAACATGTGACATAATTCTTATCAATTTTATGGTACATCCTCTTGTAGCCAATGTCCCATAAAATCTTTCACTAGTAGATATGGTAGGTGGTATGTCTGGAGAAAAGTTCCACTTACATCCTAATGACTTGAATTGACACTTAGACATATGGAATCCAACATATATGACGCCACATAAAATTTAGGTTGTTGTCCCTCTCATGTATTTTGGGCTTATTTTACATTTTCCATGATGGAGGCTACTAGAATCTCTGCCCAATTAAATATACTCCCATCTTGAGTGACAGTGTACATTATTGATACCATTTCTCTTTGAAGAATTCTGCACCTTGCATACCATACAATTTGAAACACATTGTTTCCACCATTTGGTATGCATTTCTTAGCAATTTGGTCTTGCAAATCTCATCGAATCGGTGTCATAACTTACTGGGCTCTTGCCACCAAGTATTAAGGACATCTTAATTGGCTAGAGGAAAATTACAAAACCTTTTAGCTATAAGGGGAACCTAGTAGCTTGGAAACATGTAATAGTAAAAAATGCAGGGATATATATACGTTACTACATCTAAACCATGAATATCCCAGACAATCATATCTTTTTTATTTTTGCGCTTGAATATCGATTCAATAGTTTGAACACATGGTAGGATGACACATTGTTTTGCTAATTTTTGGAGCCAAGGCTTCTTAACATTATGATAAACTCCAATCTCCTCTTCATCTTTAGGCACCTCCTTTTGAGTAAATAATTGATAGATACCAGACTAAGTCATTAGTATTGATTTGTACACATATCATGTTATGCCTTCATAGTTGGGAACTAATATTATAGGACTTCCCACTGCCCCTTATTCATGACCTTCTGTAATCTCCTTGACCAATATTTTCTTTGTTGGTGGAGCCATATCTCCCATTGATTATGAAATGCTGAGGCACTCCAAGTATATGGTACCTAACATCTCAAACATATTCATGATGACAAATAAAATCAGAAGAAAAAAAATTAAATAATTATAGTGCACTACATAATTTAAATAAGGTAAGTGAGTAGGCTATGGGGAAATATTGTGTTGAGGAAGGAATGCACTACAATGACATAGATTTAGATATAATACAATCCCTTCAAGTAGAGAGAGGTATTAGGTTGAAATGCAGCATTGCAAATGGACAACAGGGAAGATGTGACGTAGTGTAGAGGGAAGGGAAGAAATGGTGGGAGAAAATGTAGTAAAAAATATATTTGAGCACATTGTTGTGAGGGGGAAGGATAGATATTTGTTAAGAAACTTTGTGCTACTGTGCAAAATATTGTGACGATGTTCAATTAAACTCTATGCTACTGTGAAAGGGTTGGGTAGAGGGGGTTCTGTTGCACAAAAACATACATTAACCTATGATATAATATCAGGGATAAGTGATCCAGGTGGATATTGGTGGTCACCCACCTATTCCACCTAAACCTCTAGTCAATTTCCTTAGTTTCCTTGTTTATAGCATCATTTACTATTTTTAGCAGTGTTTTGGGTCTTGAACTTTTGAAGCAGTTTTGACCCCCGAAACAGAATTTTTTTGAGGTCCGCTGCAGGCCCATAGCTATAGGAAAGTGTTTATGACAAAAATTGTAGTACTCGGAGAGATATTTCCAATGATATATTGTACGTGCCAAACAGGGATAATATGACCAAGTTACGACCCCGAGAAGTTGGCTACCCAACTAACCCCAACAAGGCCCACAAACTCTTAGCGTTCCATCTCCTGGGGTTAGGGTTTTGGTTGTTTAGGGTTTTACCATGTTGTTGAATAATAAAAATTTCTTTGAGCCTCATTATAACACAGTCTAGAGGCATGTAGCCACCATATCTCTTCTCAGAGATAAGATACCATCGCCCAAGCTAGTTTATTTTCATTCTGTATGTAAGCATATTTCAGTTATTTGATATTAATGAAATGAAGTTTTATTCCCATTGCATCTATGTGTTTATGTTTATTTATGTATTTTATTACATTCCTGCATAAGTATGGATCAGTGGTATCAAGGAATTCTGCTCTTTCTTGAACTTTCTTTGCATGTCTCCAACAAGATCATGGTTTAAGGAGTTATGGCTCTATCTGGTTGAGCCTTTGCAAGATCAACCTCGCGAACCTCGCGAATCTCCCATGGCAGGAGGAAAGAAATATGATGGATTAAAAGATGATGGCTAAATTTTCCTAGATACTTCAATGACTACCTACCGACGACACATCTTCATACAACATCCACTCTAGAGGCTCCACTCCTTTTAAGGTACAAGTTAACTTTAACATTTCCATATTTGAGGGCCAAATAGATGCATATGCCTTAGATAGATGGCTGAATCTATTAGAAGGATATTTTTTAGTTCATGAATTTTCCAGTCAGGAAAAAAGATTACTTTTGCACTCCTCAAAGCCGCCCCCCATGTCAAGGACTAGTGGGAAACCTCCTGTGAGAAAAAGGAGGAGAGGGAATCCTCCCTGTTATCGGCCGTACCCACTTGGAATTATTTTCAAGACGTAATCAAGGAACAATATTACCTGGGGGGGAGCTATGAGGAAAAGTACATACAATGGACTACGTTGCTGCAACAAAGGAATAAAGATGTGCATGATTTGACGAATCTGTGCCATACCCTGCACAAAAAGTTGGGTAGCAAATATTTGGAGAAACACTTGGTTCTTAAGTATCACAACTATTTGCAAAGATACATCCAGGATAAATGGAGTTCCTAGACATATCCTTTCTTGGTGCAGCATACCGTTATGCTGCCAAGATTGAGTAGAAATTCAAACATAAGAAGTGAGATTTGGATATGCAAATAAGAAGTAGGAGAAAGGTGCCCCCAAACTGTAAAACAAAGGACAAATACAAGGTGGGGTGGCCCAGGAAAAGCTGCGTAAGCCACAAGCGAAGAAAAAAAATGAAGCCAAAGAAGGACATAGGGAAGTGGTGTGAATTGCATAAGAGCTCCACTCACAACACAAGTGAGTGTCGAGCTAAGAAGTCACTGTAGGCCGAGCTGAAGTTTTCCGAATCAGATGCATGTTACGACTGTGAGTCAAAACCCAACAAGGGGAATAAAATAAGGAAGAAGATTATCGATGCAAAGCCTAGTGCCACCATTTCCACCACCAAGATCCAGAAGGAGGAACCCGAAGACCCGGAGGAGGGGAGCGCCTATTCCATTCCCAGATGTGGGTTAAGGGTTCCCTGTTGCAATTCATTATCAACAATGAGAGCCAAAATAACCTCATTTTAGCAGAGGCTGTGAAGTGGCTGGGCTTACCGACCAAAAGACACCCACAATCGTACACCATTGGGTGGCTTCACCAAGGACAATATCTCAGCGTCAGCCAAAAATGTCACCTTCCCTACAATATCAAGCCCTTCACGTATTAGGTATTATGTGATGTTTCTCCTCTTCAATTTTGTGATGTATTATTAGGCCAACCATGCTTGTGGAAGCGGAATGCTGTGTATGAGTCTAGACCCTGCACTATTATTGTTACTTTGGCAAATAAGTTTTACAAGGTATCAAAGATAGCACTGCCTACCGCCATCTCTTTGATCACTGCAAAACAATGCAGTAAGCTCATTTCCCAAACCGAGAAATTTGTTTTCATTATGATCCACCCTCATGGAAATAAGAATAATGTGGCCACAACCTCCATACAAGGCTCCTCTGCATGACAACAACAGATAGATAAGGTCGTGGAGGAGTATGGGTACATATTCACCTCACTCGCAGGGGTACCTCTGAACTGTCATATCAAGCACTCCATCGATCTAACCCTAGGTGCACCGCTACCTAATGGACCGATCTATTGGCACTCTGTTATGGAGGATGAAGAAATTAGGAGCTGCTGCAAAAAGGTCACATCTGGCCGAGTTCATCACCCTGTGGGAGCCCAATTGTGTTAGTGCAGAATAAGGATGAGACTTGGAGAATATATATTGACTATCGAGCACTGAACAAGATCACTGTCCGACATAGGCATCCGATCCCATTTATTGATGACCTTCTGGACCAACTCAAGGGGGCCAAATATTTCAGCAAGATTGAATTGAAGACCGAGTATCACCATGTACCAATCGAACCCTCCGATGTGTGGAAGACTGCCTTCAAATCCAAGGAGGGAATTTTTTAATGGTTGGTCATGCATTTTGGTTTGATGAATTCCCTCGCAGTCTACATGAGGCTGATGGATGACATCTTGCGACCATTCACCAACTCATTTGTGGTGGTGTATTTGGATGACATCTTGATCTTCAGCTAGATTTGGGAAGAGCACCTCCACCACATTCGATAGGTCCTCCAAGCATTGCGGAAACACAAGTAGTGTGACAATTTTGAGAAATGCACTTTTGGCATAACCCAAGTTCAATATCTGGGATACATCATTGATGAGCGAGGTGTGCATGTGGACCCAACCAATATCTAGGTCATTCAGGTTGGCCGCATCTCTACAAAAGCGATCTAGAATTCGACAACACATACCAGACACTCCTGGAAGGTAAGCAAGTTCTATATTCTCACTTCCAAAATGTGTTGTTATGCCACCTGGGAGAGATTTTTATTCCTTGAAACGAGCGTTCCAATATTATTTGGGAAGCGCACTACAATTGGGTCGCTAGACATTTCGGGGTTGAGAAAATAGTGGTAGTACTGCAGAAGTATTTCTATTGGCCAAACCTTCGACAGGATGTTAGGAAGTACATCAGATCTTGCACTGCCCATGCCATTTCCAAACTGACCATCAAGAAGCAAGGCCTATATACTCTGCTGCCTACCCCTAGTCGACCTGGGGAATCCATATCCATAGCTTACATGTTAGGCCTTCCTTCTACCAAGCATTGGAAAAACTGACTTTTTGTGGTCATCGACAAATTCTCTAAGATGTACATTATGGCAGTCTGCAAGAAGAGTATCATAATAGAAGCCACTGCTAAACTCTTCTTTGAATAAGTGTCGGTACACTTTGGTATTCCACAATCCATTATCTCAGATCAGGACAATGGGTTCCTCAGTACATTTTGGTCAAGTTTATGGTCGATGCTAGACACCAAGATCACTAAGTCCATAACTTTCCACCCCCAAACTGATGGCCAAACAAAGGTCACCAATAGGATAATCGTACACATTCTGCGCATGTACAACTCGAAGTATCCATGCACATGGGATGATAACCTCCCTTACGTCCAAAACAACTATAAACGGTCTCTCCACAAACCCTTTTAGGTGGGTTTGGATTCCAACCACTATTTCCCATTAATGTGTCCATACCATTTGCAGCTACTCAGGCAGATTCGACTCATGTCCAGTCCACAACTAACAAGGCAAACAACTTCACTGATTGCATTCAACACATTCACCAAAAAGTCCATGAAATATTAGAAAAATCCAATGCTAAGTACAAGCAATGACATGATCAACATCGAGTGCCACACAAGTTCCAGGTGGGCGAAAAAGTTTTGCTAAATTTACAGAAGGAGCGCCTTGCTGGACCCCACCACAAGCTTCACTTGATCCAATATGGGTCATACACCATCACTAAGGCTGTAGGGGAAAATGCCTCCGAGCTCAGTACTCCACCATTCCTTGGTCTACACCCAGTGTTCAATGTGAACCGACTTCGACCCTACTTTCCACCATTACTGGACACTTCCGACATTGTAGAACAACTCACACCAATGGAGTTAAAATTAGACTTCATGGAACAAGCCACAATTGATTGGATCATGGACACACAGATCAAGAACACCCACCATCAGAGGATCCAACTATATCGAGTTGTCAAAGAAAGCCAACTCCTTCACCAGGGGAAGTGGTTCAGCAAGGACTAGGTTCAACAAAAAATTCCTCACCTCATGGAGGCTCTGCACGTAATGGGGACCATTGCTTCCTAAGGGGGGAGGAATGATCCAGGTGTATATCAGTGGCCACCAACCTATTCCACCTAGGCCTCTTGTCGGTTTCATTAGTTTCCTTTTTTATAACATCATTTACTATTTTTAGCATTTTTTCGGGTCTTAAACTTCTAGAGCAGTTTTGACCCCCTAAACAACGCTTTTTTTAGGTATGTATTTTTGGAAAGTCTTGTAGTAATCAGAGAGATATTTACTATGATATATCATACATGAAAAATGGTGGTAATATGACCAAGTTACAACTCGAAGAATTTGTCTTGCCCAACTAACCTCAACAGGGCCCACAAACTCTTGGAGTTCCATCTCCTGGGATTAGAGTTTTGGCAGTTTAGGGTTTTCCCATGTTGTTCAATAATAAGAAGGCCCTCGAGCCTCATTATAATGCATTTCAGAGGCATGTATTCACCACATATCTTCTCAGAGATAAGCTACCATCACCCGATCTAGTTTATTTCCATTCTATCTATAAGCATATTTTAGTTATTTGGTATTAATGAAATGAATTTTTATTCCTTTTACATATATGCATTTATGTTTGTTTATGTATTTAATTGTGTTCTTTCATTAGTCTGGATCAAGAAGAAACACAAAATTTCTAAGTGTAGCGTAACAAAGGGCGATGGAGAGTTTAAGCAAAAGGCATGGAATAAGAAGCAGTTATCTATTTATAAAGTGAGAACGAGGCATCAAAAGGGAAAAGGTTAGAAGGTGGAGGGTCGTGGAAGATAAAGTGACAAAGGAAATGGAAGGTTAGGCACAATGGCCTACTTGGTTCTTGGCGCGATTTTGACTCTCGGCATGATCGATATCTCCAGCAACATAGTGTGTTCTACTAAGATTTATTGCACCAATAAGTTGAAGGCTTTAGCGACAAGAGAGAATGTAACAATGAAACATGCTCCTTCAGTTATATAGAATTATCACATGTGTGAGGGCTAGGGACTATGTTAAATTCAATTGTGCAAGAACTTTCATGCTAAGATTTAAGGTGGTGCACTAAATGAAAGTTCTGCGCTGCACCACGGTAAGGAGTAGCATTGTGTTGCACTAAGGAATAGTGTTGTCGGGGTTGTATTTACGACGTGTTGCACTAAGGAAAGGTTTTGTGCTGTACCAAGGATGGGAACAATGTTCCAAACCATAGAAATGTTCACTAGGCTTATTTTTTCAAAATTAACAAGTGCAACCATTTGTCTCCTAGCTAAATTAGGGAAAATAGAGAGATTTATCACTTGAAGATTCAAAGTAGGGTGACTCCAAATTTTAGAATATGTCGAAAATTTGGGGCCGTTGTACTAAGTAGTTTCAAAACCATGTAGCATGTAGTATCCACTGCTTCTACCCAAAATTCTTGTCCTAACCCAACACCACTAAGGATGCTCCTTGCTTTTTCCATCAAAATCATGCTCATCCTATATATAACTCCATTTTTCTAAGGTGTGTATGGAGTAGTATTATACCGTGATATACCACACTTATTAGAAAAATTTTCGAATTCTTTCTTGCAAAACTCTCCACCATTATTTTTCCTCAACATCTTAATCTTCTTATATGTTTTATTTTCCACCATGGCCTTAAATTCTTTAAACCTGTCAATAAATTTAGATTTTTTCCTATGGAAATATATCCATGTATTCCTTGAGAAGTCATATATAAATGAGACTTAGTACATACATTTACCCAACGATGGAATAAACATAGGTCCAAACACATCATTGTGCGCTAGTTATAATATTCCTTCTTCCTTCTTAGCACTAGAGGAGAACCTCACCCAAATTTTCTTACCATATACACAGTGTTCACATAAACCAAAATACAAAGAGAAATTATACATGTATTATACCATACCATTACCATGTAGTATTCAAAATCCTTCTCTCCAATATATCCCAGTCTTTGATGCCAAATCATAGTCTTTTATCTAGAGACTACAATATTTTCTTCTGCACTCTTAGGAACAAAAAATCTATTGCACCCATCAATATTAGTACTAATAAATAACTTGTATAGAGTTCCAATTCAAACTCCCCTCATAAATACCGATTCTCTTCAAACCATCTTGTAGGTGTATTTCTGAAATATTGTTTTTGTACCTACAACATCCATCTTGCTTACAAAAACTATATTTCTTGCCAATCCTAGAATATGCAGAACACCAGGGAGTGTTCTAATCCTTCCACCTATCAAATTCAACTTGGATTTTCCTCGACCAATGATTCTTGTTTTCCTGTCATCATCTAGGAAGACATCACCACCATCATATCTTTGATACTCACAGAACCACTCCCTATTGGGAGTTGGAACAACCTAAAATTAAAAATGAAAACTAATTACATCAAGTTATGCAATTAATAATCAACACATAAACTATTCAACTAATTAACGTAGAATTTTGAAACCATTATTAGAGAATTTTTCCCTGTCATCATCTAGGAAGACATCACCATGATCATATCTCTCATACTCGCACAACCATTCCCTATGGGGTGTTGTAACAACCGATAATTAAATATGAAAACTAATTACATCAACTTATGTAATTAATAATAAGCATAGAAATTATTCAAGTAATTAACACATAATTTTGAAACCATTATTAGAGACTGCTTTCCTGTCATAATCTAGGAAGACATTACCACCATCACATCTCTTGTATTCATAGGACCAATCCCTATGGGGAGTTGTAACAACCAATAATTAAATATTCAAACTAATTACATCAAGTTATCCAATTAATAATCAACAAATAAAATATTCAACTAATTAGCATAGAATTTTGAAACCATTATTAGGGAATACTTACTGTGACAACGGCATATCTTACTAGTGGTTTCAGTGCTGTAACGCTACCCAGATCCTGCTGACTGCAACAAAGTTTTGGGGATGACTCTCCACCCAACTGTAGGCTCAACTATACATAATATTTTTGCAACTTTCCACCCTGGAGCCCTCAATCAACTACAATGAGATCATCAAATAAACTGACCCTCTCAGCCCATTTGTGGATTTCTTGTCAATCACCACATCTCGACATGTAACTAATGCATTAGTTATAATCATAATGTCATTGAAAATAATCCATATGCCACAACATGCATACCATCATGAGAACATAACATCATTGTTATCAAAACATTATGAATAGTAAAAATTGCATGTTCATGCATTTCATAAAATCTGCATGCAATAACCACATGATTCACATCATGAAATATCATCATAAATTATAAAATCAAAGATACTAATTATATCACACAATAAATGGAACCACATGTCAATATAACCTCATATCATAACATCATAAATACGAGAATCATGCATAATAAATCTAGACTAATTGACACATTTGAAAAATAAATCTAAAATGGATGTCATTATTTGTTTCATGTTTATCAATTTGTCATACTATTTTCCTTCATCCCTTCATTTTAATTTGTACCATTCCTCCCTTTTTGATAAGCAACATAATTGAAACAAAGTTAAACACTAATTTTAAATGTGGACACACAGATTGTTTCACAATCAATTATGTAATATCGAACTATTATGTAATTATGTTTTTGCATGTTGTTTTCATCAAGATGAAAAGAACTTAGTAGACACATGGGTCTTAATTTATATTTATAGTCCCTTAACCCAAAATGAGGTTAACCAACCACTATGTTTGTATATCCATGAGTCCATTAAACTCTACTCAAATATTTATAGTCAACATTTATTATGTCAATTTAACATTGTCAATTACAAAGTACCATGATTAAGAATGCTAATCTTCAACGTCATTATTCATTAAACTTTTCTTTGACAAAGTTAAGATATCCCATTACACTAATTAAACATGCGATAACATATACATTTATATATTAATACCCTTAAATCCATTTTTTTTGTTTAAATTAATTCCTCTTTTAGAAACACACTTAAAGAATAACTTCATTGTAACTTACAAATTAATAACATGACTAACTTTAAACTCACTAGTCTATAAATAATTAACAATTTGTATTTATATATACCATCCACTTTCACTTATGATTGCATTTCAATACATAGTTTTTTTAAGGTCTAAATTTTCTCCAATATTAATATATCTATCTTTTAATCTTCTTATCTTAATGAAATTTTTACTATCCTTCACGAGTTAATCAACCATGCCTCATGATCTACATGTCTACTTTAAGAAGCTGAGTCACATCCAAACCTTCATCTAAGGTATTTTTTTCTTTTGCAAAAGTATCATCATCAAATTCCCTTCCTTTATAAATAGTTTTGGATATACAATCTTTCCTATAATGCCTTCTACCCTTACAAAATTTCCTGGATATTTAGACCTCCCACTTTAGGAATTATTTTTACTTCTATTTTGGGAGTGTCCTCTTAGAGAAAAGGCATATCCATTTCTAACCTTCCATGTTTTTCCATCTCATCTCCTTTGATAATAAGGATGAGACTATATCATCAAACTTTAAATTTGTTGTGTCACTGCCTATGATGACAACTATACTATCCCATGAGTCTGGTAGAGAACACATCAAAATGATGCACTTATCTTCATCTATAATATTAATATCAATAAATAATAAATGACTTACCGTAATATTGAAGGTGTTTATATTCTCTTTCAACGAGTCTGCATCCTTCACCCTCATGTTATAAAAATTCTTTCGTAGGAGCAATTTATTTACTAGGGACTTAGACTAATATGAAGACCCTAATTTGTCCCAAAAATGTTTTTTGTAGCTTCTCATGAAACATTCAATAATACTAAATCTAAGACACATAATCATATTTTTCTCTTTACCTTTCGATCTAACTTGGTCCAATCTTTTGTTGGCATTGCCATTGGTCTAGTAATTGGATCCGTAATGATCCAATGATATTTATCCACCAACAAATTCCCCATATTGAGCTTTCATGACTCTAAAATCTATATGTTGAATTTATCGATCTCTATATTTTCACTGTTTTCCATTTCCTTTCACCAAAATAATCGATCCTATAGATATCTCACTGTAACATCATCTACAATAGGCATGAGCAAAACCCCTTAGCCACAAAGGTATCCCCTTGAAGCCAAAATTGATCTGATATTGACTGTAGGTTTTAAATCTATATATAAAATACCTGAAAACAAATTCTTAAAATCTAATAAAAAATATACAATGACAATTAAAAAAATACACAAATATTTTTTGCTGGAACCAAAAACTCGGAAAATTGGATTGATTTTCATTATGTTTCCTCACAATGTTACAACACATTATATACATGTCGTAGGATTCATAAATCCCCAATCCATTAACCTATTTTTGTAACATAACCATACTTCCTTTGAATAAATCTACAAAACCATGGGAAAAACCACCATGTGCCTGAAAAGAACGAAAACCGCTTGTTGTAAACTGCTAAAAATGAACACAAAGAATATAACACATACCAAAAATAAATTTTCACTAAGGTATTATGGCCCCTATAAGGTGTTGCCGAGGATTGGAACCATGGTTTACAAATTGGACTTGCCTTCATATTCATGTGTACATCCAATATTCCATATTTATTTTTTACAGAAGGCAATCAATAATAAGATCTTAGTCCAAACCATTTTACTAGAGATAATGAAAAAGAGAAAATCATTCTAGGCCATAAACAATCTTAGAAATAAAGATTAAGTATATGAGAAGTCAAGAAATTATTGAGCACCTCATCAAATACCAGTGGAATATGTGACATGGGAAGATGAGTTGTACATGTAGAAACACATGTAGATAGTCAAGTGTTGGGGAAAACACTTATTTGAAGAAAAGGGGCATGTTAAGTCCTATATAATACCCATGTTAACCGTAAATCCCCTTATTAAGACCTAAATATTTGGTGGTTACATTTTTATCAGTTATATTTTTATGTAGGATAGAACCTTTGATTGTCCCATTTTATTTTAATGGTTGCCTTTGTCTCCCATATATACTAAGGAGACATAGTCTTAGGATAGTAAAATCTTGTATTGTACATTGTATTCATTGTAAAAGGAGGTTTCCTTCTCGAAGTGTATTGCAATTATTGATTCCTTATCAATTTTAAGACACAAGGTCCATAACATTTCTAATACTATATTTACATCCATTTATTCTACTTAAAGATCAAATATTTTAGTAAGAGATAGTATAATCTATTGTAAGTTAATTTTGCAACATGATATAAAATCTCACCAAGGACAATTATCTCCACCTATGAATATCCTTTTGATACCAAACCAACCTTGCACTTCTATACTGCACGTTTTGAATTGAATTTATTCTTGAACATCCATTTGTTTTTAATAATTTTTATTCCATTAGATAAATTTACCAAATCCCATTCCTCATTCTTATCTAAGGCTTCAATTTCTTCAATCAAATCCTCCTTCTAGGTTTTTCCTTTCTCATAATCAATTACCTCTTGACCAATTCAAATATCATCATCAATAACATTTGAAATCAATCCATAATAAAAATAAGGTGGACTATACCTTTATGTTTTCATTCTAGATTAAACAAGTCTTCTCGAGGTTAGGGTTAGAAGTGCTAGTCAACTTTATTGGCTAGACCCAACGATTGATCTAAGTTGGAATACTATTGAATATTTAATCATAAATGTAAATCGATCGATCATATACGCAGGTTAAGAAACTTAGGTATTTAGATAGTTAAAACTTCCTTGTATTTGAAACATGAGTATAAATATGGCATCAATGTAACAAAGACTGTAAGTATATTGTAGTGCTTGTGCTATATCAATAAAGTGCATATTATTGGTCTCCCATTACTTGAATTTTATTCTCCTTGAGTTTCATCTATGTGTGTTTACTATAATTTATATATTTTTGTATAGTGATCTAATAGGATAGTAATAGTGACTATTTTACAAACCCATAGATTACAACATTGGAGCTGTTGTAGATATTTCCCAGGCCACTTCTCAAATCTAATTGCGAAAGCATATGTGATTCTTGGTATTACTTCCTAAAAAAACGAGTTTAGAAATTATGAAAAATGTCACCAACCTGAAGTAATTTGGGAATTGCAATGGGAGGGTCATTTATTCATGAGATTCCTTAGTCGAAGTTGATTTGTTAACCACATTGAAGAATATCATGCCATAGATGAGGAGACATCACTGAAAGAAAATATACGTTAGAGGAAGAGTCAAATTGAAAGACTACAAGAATAGTGCAACATCAGAGTGATTCAATTGACATATAGAAAATTAAAAGGGACAAAATACAAATAATAATAGAAGAGATGCACAATGAAAAATATCCCTAGAGGACAGGAAGAAAGAAACCTAGGAGTGGCTATTCATTGATGCAATGAACACATCTGAGATTGGAAGATATCAAATAGATTGTAGAGGGCTTGTGTTGATTGCTTCTCAGAGGAGTAATATTTGTGGTTGATCATGACAAAAAATGGTCCTTACTAACTCGAAGATATTGTTGGTAGTATGGATATTGAAGATTGTAGTCTCGTGTTGTGAAAATCTCTTATTCTTGAAGATGCTAGTATTTGTATTAGATAATTCCTCCATAAATTACTAAATTTAGACCTTGAGCCTTATTTAGTGTGGTACATATTCATTTCGCAAGGAGACTTGCATGATAAACTATTAATCTAAATACCACCAGTGGATCAAAGTTGGGTATAACGACAAATTCATGAAAATATAATACTCCATTCAAGGATCTCATGGACACATCTCCCTACCAAATTTAGTTATTTAAGAATAATATTCCAAGTAGATCAAGAGTTGAAATGAATTGACATGTCCATAAGAATAGAAATTCATAGAGAATATAGGAAAATCTTGTCAAATAGTTGAAATTATCTTGACAAACAAAGGAAGTTGAATTAAGAGAATTGATAAGGAAACGTTGATTGAAACAATACATTCATCTTTGTAGTTGAGTCAACCAACCCATGGTCAGCCAATAAAGTTAAATTGTCTTCAAAATTGGGTTAGCAAAAACATAAACAAATGAAAATTACCCCTCAGTCTCCTCAATAGCTCCATTTGAAGGCAAAATTGGTTTAAATCACATCTCAATTTATGAAGGCGATGAATATCCAAAATGACATTGGTTTTTTGTATGCATAATTTTTTGGGATGCAATTGACATTACATTCAAAGATAAGAAAATGGAATAGTTTGCTAGAACCTTGAGAAAATGAGAATTGAGCTTGTTTATGAATTTCATAGAAAAAAAAACCAAAAAACAATAAAAAATTAAAATCATTCAAGGTGTAATATGTCAAACATTTCTCAAAAACTCAAAGAGATCAAGCAACAACCAAGAAAAAAAATGTGTGAATATGGTAAAACATTCAAGAATCTACTAAGTCATATCCCCTTCTCCATAGGTGAGGAATTATCGGTGTAGTGGTACATGTTGGATTTACTGCAAAATGTTGGAGGACCACTACAGATGCATGACATAAAGACATGCGAAGAAGCACTGCAAAAAGTGAAACACATAGAGATTGATGACGATTGATTGTCGACTTCATTACCATCAATTGATAGGCACTTGGAATAAAAGAGAATCAAATGTACATCAAATCCAACCGGATTTTTTTGTCAAATTTCTCAAACTTCAACAAATAAAAATATTAGAGATCACCTACAAAACTTGAAGACTACAAAACTAGAATGGTGTGCAATCTTTGAAGAAACAAGTTACTCAATGTAAGAGTATTAGTTGAATTGTTTAAACAAACCTAACTATCATATAGTCTATCATATGCAAGCAAACCTAATTATAATATAGTTTATCATATGAAAACAAACCTGATAAAAAAATAGTCTATCATATGCAAACAACATACCAAAATATGAATAAAAGTAACACAAATTTCTATCAAGGGTGCAAAAATTGCTATCAAGGAAGAGTCAACAACTAGGGGAGAGGAGTGTTATAGGAGAATTTCCCTAGGGCTAGGTTTGAAATCCCCAATAGAGTAGAAGAAATAATTCAATAAAAAAACTCAAACAAACATGAAAAATACTTCTAATTCACAAAGTAAGAAATTGATACTCCCAGGTGGGTCCTACGTTTGGTGTAGATACCGTAGGGGCCAAACCCTAGCCTCTTGCTCCAATGTTGTAGACTTGCAACACAATCAAGAAAATAAGAACATATCAACGAATTGAAATTATACAAACATATAAATCATTTTAGTTCATAATTAATTCCATTAAGCATTCAAAATCATGAAAAATACACAATATAAATGGGACTAAACATGAGTTTTTTTCATTGACAGAAGAAAAAATAAGGTAGTTACAATATCACTTGATCCTAGCTGTTGACATTGATGGAACCTTCCTTTGGATCCTTCCTCCCCGGACCACTTAAGAGATCCTCTTCAATAGTAGAAAATGGATGCGAGATAGGGATGATCAACACCAAAGCAAGTGAATTAGGGTTTTATGGAGACAGGGGAGTGCTTAAAAGCATGAGAATAACATACCTAATATAGGGAAAATTTTGTAAACTATAGATGCTAAGTATTTTGATGCTTATGAGGTCAACCCAAGGTGTATATTTATACCACCATAAATTGGTTGGGTTGGTTGTGCTATGGGATTATGTAGGTGAGATCCAAGTCTAACCCGTAAACCCCACCTAAAAACAGTTGAATTATATATTTTTTCAAAACTTAAAAAGTTGTACGTGGGAATATTTAAGAAGAATCATGTACATATGTGCTTTTACTTTGGTTTGGTTGCTTATGGAATTTGTTAATTTTTTTTTTTTTAAATAGTGTTAGGTCTGGATGGGTAAAGGATATTGACGAGGCTAATACAAGCATGTGATGATAAATGAGGAAAAATATTATATAATATATGCCCCCTAATGTATGAGGTTATAAGATGGTTTGATGGCCCAAATACATTAAGGATACCTAAGAGAAATCATCAAGAGCACCCAAGAGGATCTCACTGAATTCAAGTCCAATAAATTCCTACAAAAGGAATCATAAAGAAAACTAATATTTGAGGTGGGCATACCCATGCTCAGAGGAAAGAAAGCATGGAAACTAATCAAGTACAATGCAGACCCATTAATATGTATATAAAACATGATAATAATAATATTAATACATATTGGATCCCATAATATATCATATCTACGAATATAAAAAAACAAACCTATGTCTCGATAACATATTGGAGGATATCTGAACAAAAAATGATGTATAACTGATCCCCTACTAAAGTACCAGAGTCATATATAGTAGTGGTAGTAGTGGTACTATACAAAATTTGGGTGCCAACATCTAAGATGCTACTGAAACCGAGTGAAACATGTAAGAGTGGATTTCACTAACAGAAAGTTGAAGGAATTGTGAAGTGGTCATGAATGTTGACACAACTCGATGTCTTCAAATTGACTGCCAATGTTACAATTATATACACTGGGAATAGATGAGATGAAGTTGAACATGTTAGAAATTGTTTGATGATGGGTCATTGATGAATATTTTTAACAAACACAAGACAACCCATCGATAATGATAATGGGTGTCAAGGTGCCATGTACAATCTAACATGTGTGAATACATGAGTTGAAGTCGAAAAATTGAAAGAATATATTGAACACAGGACATTAGTTGGGAAATTTAATCACTTAATTTTCTTCTCATTAAATTATTGACCAAGGCTTGTAAGATTATGAGGCGTTGAAAAAATATAAATGCAAATAAGCTTGATTGGTTCTAAATAAAAAGGAACTACAACATTTTTCTATGGAAACAATTTATAGGAATTTACCTGAACATAGATTCATGTTTTGCATGCCCCATAAATCAAATAAATATTATTTTATGAGATCATTCCATCCATCAACATCTTAAAGGTGTCTAGAAGGTTCAATAATTCCTGCAGCTTAACAATCTAATGCAAAGTTATGCTATGCTAAGAGAAACCATTCACGCAAAACATAAATGAATTGACTGAGAAGCATCAATTTGAGTCCTGGAGTATTTCAAATTCAGGTGGATCTCTGGGTTGTTTACCCTCCACACAGGGCCCTTAAACCATTCGCATGAAATATCTCAAAACATGAAATATAAAAAGAAAATTTCAAATGGATAATGTTTTTCTAAACAAATGAAATTAAATAAAACAAAGCATTTAACATTAAGTCCTAAACGTTGCGAGCGCATCTCAGATCAGGGGGCCCTGCTTGACTAGGAGAACTACATGAACAAAAATATTAACTCACAATAAGATCAACAAAAATATAATTACATTAATCCTTAAAAAATTTACAGAGTACAAAGATTTTATTCAAAAGATGGCCACTACAACATATCCTCCATTACAATGACTAACCCAAGTAGAACTAATTAAAATAATATATAAAATTCAAGATGTCTAAGAACTTGGACCAAGAGACCTGAAATGGAGACCTTGGCCTCATCCCAATTTTATTTTTGCAATATCATTTTATACAAAAATAATAGGCGAATCATAACTATCCAACCATTGTATTACATTTATAAATGAATTCCTAGGTAAGGAGATCTTTTGTTAAAACAAAATAACATCCTGAGTGGTGTTGATCCTCATGATTGAATCAATCACTAGGCATGAATACCAAAACTAGGCATAACAACACTTGGAATTTTTCTTTTACAAATAATTACAAATAATATTACATTTTACATTCATACCCATATAAGAAAAGTAGGGTAAAGAAATATTGACAACCGAACAAGACAAAACGCTATGATGCTTGAGTTTGGGGAAAATCTAGCTCAACAACTTCCACTTGATGCTTTTCGGTCACATATTGGTGCCAAGATCGGTATTGTGTGATGGTGTCCACAAATGCGTGATGGTGTCTAGATGGAAGCAAACTCTAGCCTCCATATCATCTGGGTACAATGATTTGGAACTAATCTTTACTTCTTTTTGGAGCAGGAGTAACATTGTTCTAATCTGGACATGACCACTAATATAATTTTGCATGTTCACTCTGTTCAAATGAAAATCATCCTTGGTGGAAATCTGTCTCAATTGATCCAAGTATTCTTCGATCTCCTTCCTGACCCGGTGTTTGTGTTTGGCTTTGGTGAGCGAGCCAATTGATGGGATCCTGTGTGTTCTCACCATGAAATCCAAACTGTTGTATAACAGTACATAGGAGTCTAATGAACAAGGCAAGATTATTTTTGTTATGAATCAACATTTGAGCTCTCTCTTTCTCCATCTGTGCCTGCAAATTCATTTTATTTACCAAGTTAAGAGGTGCCCATTTGTATCTCATTTCCCATTCCTGCATAGTGGCGATGGAAAATTGCACATTCCTAAGAGTTTTGACAAAGTCTCTGCTCTGTTGTCGCAAGCCATGAAAGTGGAAAAATGCCTTATGTATGGTTATGAGGTCCTCATAGAGGTCTCACATGGTATATCCAAGTGTTGATACTTCACCAAATATCAATTCTTTCATTTCCTCCAAGCAGACCTGTGCGGAAGCTACATTCTATGCTGCTGCGTGGAGCTGTTCTATCTCTTGTCAAGCAATATGTAAGTTTTGTTCCAATTGATTATTCTCGGCTACTGAGTATTTTTTCTTGCTGCACCTACAAAGGCAAATTTTCCATCAATAATGGAGATTGTATTCTTGCTGGTGTCTGCCACTATCACCCTCTCCTTGATGAATGCAGGTGATGCGAGGTCATTCAGAAAATTCTTTCTCCTTGCTTGTACAATCTTCTTATAGAGTTCATCATATGTCAGATTGCACACATCCATTACCAAATCATTATCAAGAGGAACTATGTCCCATTCCTCGCTTGGGGCTAACTCTACGATTAGAGGAGGTGGAGGTTGAATAATGACCTGTGGTGTGTTGGGAATCAGGTCAACATCTTGATCCTATGGCTCCATTACATCCTCCATGTCCACAATCTCGATCAATTCCTTAATATGATAAGCAAGCTCTCGATCCTACATCTATCTGCTCTCCCCCTCTACTATTTTTTGGTTATGTCATTTCTCTTCAACTTGCTTCTGCATTGCTTCTTCTGCTATTGCGCCTTTCCTTTCTTCTTATTCCTGCATCTACTTCTCTTCTTTTTCTTGCTTCATCTTCTCTTATTCAATTATCCTTTGTTGTTCTTCTCTTTTCCTCCATTCCACCCTCTACATCCTCTCTCTCATCTCTGCCTCAATGGCTAAATCATTTTTCATAACAAGTGGATATGATTTCATTTTATCACTTCTTTCTCCCCCTCGACTGTATGCAACCTTTCTCTTTCCTTTATCCTGTATGAGGTTTCTCCCTTCTGTTGGTACTGCTTCTGGAGTTTCTTCCCTCTATGGAGTGACTTGTGAAGTACCTGTTATATTGAATAGCTCATGAAGCTTGGAGGCATTGTAGCAATTCTTCCATGGTTCCTCCCAATGAAAGGCCCTGCTGACCCACCGATAGTGTATTCTCGCACAATGGTATTTGAAAATACCATGGGGTTCGTACATATTAAAGTCTTATTTGCTAAATTCAAACTTTTCCATTTATTTCCCTTTGATGTCCACAACCTTGAGATTCTTGATCTCGTACAATCCAAATTACAAAGGAAGAATGGCCCATTATGCCTTCTTCTTCCTATGCAATACTAATGAAAACCCTGTGGCGAGATGATATGACACTTCTTGCATGAAAATATTGTTGGTGGCTTACCTTAGAAAAACATGTGACTACTTCTGAGTGTCAGACATTCTAAGAAAGGTACCACCCGTGAGGCAAACCAATCTGCGATATCTGATATTGCCTCCATTTCTTTGTGTGACATGCAGGGTGGATCTTCCTGAAAGACAAGCTTGTATATTGGAATGATAAAGTGGTTAGTTAGCTGCTCCATAACTCCTCAGCGACTGCAATACAAGAGAAATTTTCAGTAGATGTGCACAACATGGTCTCGTGGTGACCATGTCCAGTTCATGATAGGAAATTCATTATGTGTACATATCAAATCTAGTAATTATATAGACATATAGAACCTTTACTTCCCGCCCTTGGGAGGATTGTGGGAATTTTATACATGGATTATCAATTGATGAGACAACAAATCCAACTAGTTGAAAAACTTCCCCTCGTTCATGACCTGGTTCAATAAGATTTCCCACCCTTTAAGAAAGGTCTCTGTGCTCTACTGACCATAGATTCTGCAAGCTAAGATAACCAAGAGCTGGTAGGCCTTCCTGAAAGACTTTGTATTATGTGAATTGGTGGGTGCCTTTTGAAACTTTGATGGCTTTTTCACCCAACCTTGAACAATATATCTTGTGCTAACATAAGTTTTGGTGGCGTAGAAGTATGAGTCTATTAGCTTTGATGGTTTGGGAAGATGATACATGTGCTGATAATATTCTACCAGAAAGGTAGCAAGCTTCTGTCCGCTAGAATTTCTCAATGTCATGGTCTTATCATCAGTGTATGGAACAATCTAGCTGATGAAATCTGCACATGGGAAGACTAAATATTTGCATGCAACCCTATGTAGTCCTGAGTACTAGATGATAAGATAAACCTATCAGTCCTCTAGATATACCTCAAGGCTCTTTGCTGAAATAGTTTCATTAACTTGCTACCATGTTAGTGTTGACTCTTTTTCTATAAAAAATTGAGTGTTTACATATACTGGCAAGTCTACTGGTGTTTTCTCAACTACTTCCCCAATACTGCTTTAAGTGTTCTCTTTTGAAGTAGCTCTCTTTGGTGCCATGGTAATAATGACTGCTGGAGAGAAGTTCTCAACAACTGTGGTACCTTTGGGAAATAAAAGACACATTTTTCATCCAAAAGAAAGGGAGGCTGATTGTGGGAACTGCACACTGTGTAGTCCTAGTAGCCAAGGGTGTAGCATGATGCTTGAGATTACGTAATGTGCAGTTCAGCCTAGGCAGTTGAATGGGAGAGACTACACATTGCACAGTCTCAGTGGCCAAGTTGACATAATAAGCCCTGGAACTATGCAATGCGTAGTTGGGATAACTTGTACTGCGCATTGCATAGTCTCATAGGCCAACATATTGGCTTCAGCCTTAAAATTGCACAATTCCCAACTAGGCAAAGTGAAAACTGTCCAAGGGAAAGTGCAGGTCTTCCTGGTGAAAGTGTTAGAGATAAGAAGATCTGAGTGATGGTGTGGGTTTTGAGTGCAGACATGAATAATTATGAATGAATCAATGTAAATCAAGTGCAGAAAATGAACAAATGGGAGGAAAATCAAATATGTGAGGAGATTCATTCCAACGATGACGATTGGTGCAAAAACAAGAAAACTGATGTGACACTTGTGAAAGGAAAATGAAAACTTGAAACGACACTTATAAAATATAAAATAAGTTAAAACACCAACAACCATGAAGGGAAATAGGTGAAACAACATGTAGAAGAGAAATGACAAAAAACAATTGAAAAAGTGACAAAAGACGATAAAAGTGATACTCACTCGGAAAAGTGATGATGACTGCACTGAAGGTTCCTTTATCTCCTCGGGAATGCTAGAGATCCAAGATCGGATGTGAAAATCAGATATAGAGGCATCAATTAAATAAATTTGAGTGAATTAGGGTTTATGATGCGCATGCATAATATGAAGGAAAATGCATCACTTGGTGGAAGTTTCTAAAAATAGAAAATGTGCCTCCTTCGAGAAACTAAAATCGATCCCTATTTTCTAGGGATGTTTATTTCTTTTTAGATTTTTAGCTTTTTATTTTATTTTTCAGGACTTTCCATGCACACTACTGGGAAATATTGCGCAATTCTAGGGAACTGGGAAACTTCCTGGCTGAGTGCATTGCGCAATTTATGAGCTCAAGGGAAGGGTTTGAGAAATTTATGGGCTCAGTTATGGGTTGCCATAAATGACTGTGCATTTTCTGAGCTCAAGGCAGAGCTACCAGTAAATATTGTGCAATTCTAATCATCAAGGATGGGCTTACGCTCATGGATTGCACAGTTTTTGGAGGAAAGCCCTGAAGTGCTGCAAGACCAAGTTAGGAGGTTAGCTCGTGACTTAGAAACACCAGTTAAGTGTGAAAACAAGTGAACACAAGAAAATATGAAGAGGATAAATCTCAATCAAAGCATGAATACTTGATAACAGTGCAAGATAGCTCCTACGGATAGGAAGTAAGGCTCCAAAATCGAAGCATAGGAAAAATTTTGGAGGGTGGTTGTAGCCTCTACAACACTGTCCTTATATAATTATTATGAATTTTGCAGCATCTCCTGTACCTATGGATGGATCAACCTCATATTCTCAAAAAAAAATTCTGCCCTTAAGGAATCCCTTGTGAAATTCTCCCTCACTCCTCCTTGCTGTCCATACACACTATCAAAAGGTGAAGGTGGTAAATATCCAAAACAAGTTTCAAAAGGAGACTTACCAATATAAGTGTGGACTGCTATATTATAAGAGTTTGTATATACCATATTTTCATCCATTGTCTTCGAATGCTTCTGATTATAACCCTTCAAAATTTGCACCAAAGTACTGTTGATTACTTCTATTTTCCCATCTGTCTATGCATTGAATGTTGTAGACCTCTTCAACTTTATATCCATCTTCTCCCACAATGTAGTAAAAAATGCATTGAGAAATGTTGTGTTTGTGGCTGAAATGATGCTCCTTGGGATTTAAAAGTGCACCCAAACTTGTTTAAAGAAAAATTTTGGTACTTCTTTCTAGCTGATGGCCTTTTTATAAGGCATGAGAATGCATATCTTACTAAACCTATCAACTACCATGAATAGTAGTCATGCCCCTTCCTTGTTTTTGGTAAACCTCCCACAAATACCATGAAATCCTTTGCCAAGGATGAGGGGGTACAAGTAAAGGATGGTATAAACCCTGTTTCTTGTTACTAACTACATTTTCTTGTACCTTGGGCCAATACACATACCTATACAAGTTGGCCTTGAACACTTCTTCCTCAAACCAAATGCCCTAAAACTATGTAGGTATGAGGCTCTCTTATTAGCTGTAGTAGTTCACCTTAGGAACATATAACTTTTCCACCTTGTAAAGTAACCCATTATGGAGATGACAATAAAATTTGTTGTCATCGTTATGCACATGAATCTAGTTCTACAACCACTAAAACACATCCTTGAAGTTTCAATCCTCTATGCATTCCTATCTATATGAATCATGGGTGAAATGATCCATGTACATTCAAGTTTCCAAAGATGTGATATTTTATGTGGGTGGCCTTGAAAGCACATTGGTCAATTTTTTTGTGTTGACATTCTTGTACTTGATCACAAAATAAAACTATTGTTAAGACCCCATATACTTGTAATGTCTGGTTATTGTAACTTAATTCATCCCTACAAGTATTGTAGTATCTGGTGATCTATGTGGATTACTCTCTCCTTTCCCATCAGATAGTGTTTCTAATTTCCACAACTTACACTAGAGCATAGAGCTCCTTATCATAGGTAGGGTAGGTAAGAATTGTCCCATGTAATATTTAAAAATGGTAGCATACATGCCTTCCTCCCTGCATCAACATATCTCACATAGCATACCCACTCACATCTGTCTCCACTTCAAAGGACTGTTGCAAGTTCGGTAATGCAAGAATTGATGTATGAATTATTTTCTACCTTAACTCCTCAAAGGCCCTCTGGTGACCCTATACACATTGGAAACTATTTTCACCCACTATTATGGGGTGCATTGGTGCTACTATTATTGAAAATTAGGCTATGATTTTTCATAGGAAATATGCTACCTCAAAAAAAATCCCCACCTCAGAAAATTTACTAGGTATATACCACTTCATGATGGCCTCCATATTGGAAAGATCTATCTTCAATTCTCCTCCACCTATCACATATCCAAAATACACCAAATTATGATGTGAAAACTCACATTTCTTGAGTTTTTCCACTAGTTAGTGCTTCTTTAATGTCTCTATTAGCTACATTAAATGTGAGATGTGCTCCTCCCATGAAACACTATGTTAGCGCTCAAATATACCTTAGGCTGAAATAAGGTAAAACTCAAGGCAACATCAAACCAAGCTCAGCCTCGTAGCTAGCCCTACGAGGACAGGAGAGGGCTCTCTCCGGGTTTATCTCGGCAAAAAGTCTTCAAAGGGGCTGAGATGACCTATAATAGATACTGATTTTAGGCTAGTAAATAGATAGGAAAGCGGTTTTTTGATAAATGACTGGGTTTTCTGGGTAGCGTGGGATCAAGAACAGCATGAAACAGAGAGATTAAATAAAAGACGCAGATTATCTCATGAGGCAAGATAGGTAAGAGGTTTAGCATCTAAATTGAATTAAAATGGCGTGAAAAGACTGCTGAGAGGTTGACAAGGGCATAATAAATGAATCCTTATCAAACAGAAGAAATTACACTAAAGCATGAAAGGCTTTTCCGAGGCAGAGCAGTAAACTAGATTCTGCCATTCTCACTTAAAAGCTTTCAATTAGAAATGATTATGAACGACCTGTGAAACATAACGGGATACATATGAAACAGAGAAAAAAAACATATGCCAAATTCATACCACAGGGATCTTATGAAACAGAGCTGCAACTTTCAATTAAATCTCTGTCAAAACTGTACAATGAAGCTCTCTGTTATTCCCTCTACACGTTTCCCAGAACTCTCTCCATTTTTACAAATCATTTACATACAATAAATAAACTCTATTAGGAGAAAACAGATCGACCCAAATGGGGAGCTGTTTCAACTGAAACCATAAAGATAAAAGAGAGTCATCCATCTGTTCCAAAGATAGAACAACGTTACATTATTCCAGCTGAACATTTCTGATGACCAATGATAAGGCGCAAATTGTAGCGTGAGTCTCCTTGAATCGTGACTAAAGCCAAAAAATAGGCCATCGAATCCGATTTCTCTGCTTATGGCTGATATCTTCGTTTAATTTTAGGCCTCAGAATATTTGCTTCCCCTTACCATTTGAAAAAACCAAAATTTTTAAATAAAAATAGCTTTTAAACTAAATTTTTGCCTTTAATAAAAGAAACGGAATTCAAATTCTTCTTTAATGTCGGGGAATTTAGCCAACATCAGGAATAATATTCTTTTTACAAGATCCAGATAGGCTTCTCGTGTATAACGTAGTCGCATCTTTTCAAGAGCAGCTGTACTCCCACTCTGTGCTGGTAAATGAATGCTTTTACAGATGTTCCATCGATCTTTCATCAGGAACAACACGTCATCAGGTAAGTCCTTAGGATGGGGAGAAGTGAATCTGAACCGCATTTCCGGAAATTCAATAGATAAACGGTCTAATAGATTGAAAAAAGAAAAAGAAAAACTCAGTCCAGTATTCTTCATCCTGCGTATGCTGGAAAAGCCTTGACTAAGAGCCCAACTGATCCCTGTAGGCAATGCATAACTCTCATCAAATACCTTATGGCCTTGAAGAAGAAGACAGGCTCGCAATCCATCTCCAAGAAGATTCATAGCTGCCTCCATCACTGTCCTCTTCAAACTGGCAACAATTGCAGATTCTGGCATATCAATAAAAAGCTCCGAGACCGTAAATGATTTAATAGTCAGTTTAACATGCGATTCACTTGATTTCTTCATAGAGGAATGGGTTGAAGAGCCTACAGCTGATATTGGTGATGACGACACACTTGCAAATTTTTCTCTGCGTATCTTTGCAGCATTAGCCATTATATCAACATCCACCTCCACATATTGCTTGAAGTTTCTGATCTTTGTCAAAACCCTCAAAGACAGTCCCTGTGTAATAAGCAAGGCCACTAACAACTGATGCATTAAACTAAATCCAATCAGCATAACCATATTCATTTGCAAACGAAAATAGTAGTTTCAGTTCAGCAATTGCCCCACTGTCCGAACCAAGGAACTCTTCGTATGTTTGACAAATATTATGAAATCGCAAATGGATATCATTTGCTTGACTGTCAAAACCACGATGTTGGCCTGCTCTAAGTAACATCGAACCTGCATACCATTTGGAGCGAACAAAATAGAAAATTCAATGAAGATTTAGTGAATTTTGGGTTTAGAGGTTCTGTGCGCCGCGCGCACTCCCAGTGCGCCACGCCTGGTGAGTGCGCCGTGCCAGTGCAAAAATGCATTGTACATTTCGGCTCTACGCGCCGCGCCCAGTGGGTGCACCGCGCCAGCAATTTCACCAACAGCTCGGCTTCCTGGATATAATTGGTAACTCAGCAGCTTCCATACAACTGGCAACTTTCCCTACTATGAACATCTGCTTGCACATTACTCAAAGATATGCATGGGTTGCAGTCTTTTTTGTTTCATGGGCTTCCAACAATTCACTTCTGCATCACCTGAAATAAATCGAACTGAACTCTGCCCTCTCTATGAGATATGGCAAGTCAAACTTGCATATATTATAACCAATGATCAGATCAGGGTCAACTTCGTGAATAAAATCCCTCCATGCAAGCAACATTTATCTTTCATTATCAAATGACATTACTTCAATCCCAAAAATTGGAGAGCACGACTTTAAGGTCATTACATTTCGTACAAATGGGCGATCTTCTCCTTGCAATGTAACTAAATTGGCAATCTGGATAACAGGATCATGATTGGGCTCTGGAAAATGCCCTTTTCGACCAGCACATTCAATATCAAAACTAAGAATTCTAAAGGGAGCCATTCTTGAGTACTTCCCAACTAGGGAATGACTAATTAATTTAGAGTATAGAATATCAACTTCTATTTGGCAATACGACATATTCCTAGGAGATCTTTGGTATGACCAAGGAGGAAGTTCAATCCAGTTGCTACCAACAATATCACAATCAATCATAAAACGAAGTGCAAACAGAACATCGCTTTCATAGGTAGTGAAGCACTTTGAACCCAATCCATCAATTGTGATGCCCCTTTCTAGAATACCTCTACAGCTAGCAACCATTGTAGGAAGAACAACAACAATTTTAAGGAAAGTTCGAAATTTCTGTTCCTGATAGTACATAATACTTCTTTTCTGAACCATTTCAATTTTCGTGATGAACTTTGTAACCTTGCTATTTCTATTTGCTTCTCGCTTCCTACCCTCCAAGACTTGTTGGAATCTTGTTATGTCATCTGGACTCATCCCATCAAGGTAACTGATGTAATAGTATGGTTGAAAACCATGTACAAGACAACATACACTATAACCTTCTTGTGCCACACCAAATATCCGCAAAATTGCTGCTTGCAGTGATTGTTTCAGTAGTTAGAGAATCAGAGCATTCTTTGTCATTGCTCCTTTTCTCAAAAGGGGTATTGTGAGAAGAACAGGTATTGTGAGGGGCAAAAAACTCAGCTATAGGCTTGAAGTTTCCATCTGGTGTTCCATCTGTTGATGGTCTAGTTCCTTGTTTGTCAACCAAGATGCATTTTGTTTCACAACTAGACCGGCTCTCATCTGACAGCCTTGAAGAAGATTCTGTGTTTCTGAATATCTCTGTATCTCGGAGTCTTAAACCATCATCTGTGTTTGTATTTGAAGCTCTAGTTTCACTCACTCCTGAAACCTCTGAACTGTAAATATTACTAAATTTTTCACTGTCAATAACAGATATAGGAGGACAAGTTTGAGGGACTGCTACCTCAATATGCCAAATGTCATTTTTTCTACAATCCATCTTCTGAGGCAGACCTCGATTCATATTTTTGTCAGTTAAAGGAGTTCGTCTTTTTACAGTCCTGAAAGACGCACTATCTGGCATCGATTTGGTCACAACACCATCACTTTTTCTCAGAAATTTTGATTTTTGTCCAGCACTAATGTAGGATTTGAGATCTGCTGTGAAAGTTTCTTCACTCCTTTTCTCTGTGCCCATTTTCAATGATTTGCTTTCAGTCTGTGGTGAACAAGCCTCAGCATCTAGAATGCTCTTCCATGCCTATAAGGTCTTCACAATAGTGTCTCTTACTGGTTTTACCTTGTCAAAGCGACATGCTTCCAAGGCTGCAATGCAAGATGATTTGAAGGATGATAGCAAAGGACCAAGACTCAACGCCATGCATGCAAAAGCCTCTGATGCAGCTTTACGAGTTGTCCAGTCATTGCTTCGCAGAGTTTCTAACATGCAAGGTACAAGTACAGACAAAATCTGCAGGGATGAAGCCCCTCCTGCCTGTCTTTGACTTTTGGAGTGAATGATGAATCTTGTCTATTTGTTGCAGGGATGGTGGCGTGGGACCTCAGCAAAGGATCATGGGAGGCTGCATTTGAACATTTTCAGCTGAGAAACTTTGAATAATTACATATTTAAAAACACATTTTTATGATTTCTTCTTCAAAACAGTGTTTTGAAGAAGAATCAATCTCGCATTATTGACGATAACAATCTTGAAATAAAAACTCACTGAAGACATCCTCATGGCCTGCGGGCATTATTCAATGTTCTGAAGACAAACCCTAGACCTAGAAAGTGAAATGACTCTTTTTTGGACCACAGTAACATCAATGACTGCAAATGACGAGAAATGAACTTTGGTGAATTTGACTCTGGCGGAGGACTGACAAGACCGAGTCTAACACACTATATACCTTAATATAATCCAATTAAATAATAACAAATGAATCTACAAATGGGTGAAATGCATCAATCATTAATAGCATGAATGTAGCCAGTGCATTGCATAGGACAAATGACATAACTAACCACTCATACAAACCTTGTTTGGTTTTGAAGGAAGTATTCCAAGTATCTTCTTGTTTGACACAAACCTAGTGATATATTGATTTTAAGTCTATCATGGTGAAGTATTTTGATTTCTAAAATTGGTACAAAAAATCATCTATCCTAGGTAAGAGGTAACTGTTTTAGGCATAATTTTTTATTCCCCATAATTAATATACATCTTCCAAGTCCCATCTTTCTTTGGAACAATTATGATGGGTGATCCACGTGGTGAGGTACTTGGTCAAATGACACCCAGTTTCAACAACTACTGCAAATACTTCTTCAACTCATTTTATTTTATAACACAACACATGTATAGTCCCATGTTTGGCAATGGAGAGTCCAACAATAGATGGATCTCATGCTCCACACCTCTCTTTGGCAGTATACCTTTAGACTCATAAAACACACCCTTGTACGCATGTAACAACTCTTTTGGTTATTGTTTTTATTCCTTGGTATACCCCTCTAGAGATGATTTTTATGTCACTGACTCTCCTATAGAATGATTTTCTCTTAAAAATAGTAAAAAAATACTTCTTGCTAGAACCAACCAATTTCTTGGCTTGGTTGATAGATACTAGTGAAATTGTGAACTTTCCCTTATGTGTGTTGATGGTGAAGGATTTTCAATTCTTAATGAGGAGGTAGAGGAGGTACTCATTGGATCTTCGTATGAAAATTTCATCATGCATGTACATATAGGGATTTCCAAGCATAAATTCACATACATCAAGTGGAACTACATCTAGCTCTACTTCATCAATAAAATCAACACTAATAAAAAAATTGATTTTGCACTGCTTGGTTACATTTATTTCCACATCTTTATTTACCCATCCTAATGATTATGGGATTGGATGATCATGAACTCACAATCCTGATTTTTTAGCCATCTCTATTTCAATTAGATTCACCTATGATCTTGAGTCAAATAGAGTATCATTTTTCATCTTTTTTACTAGAAAATTTATATGTGAGAGCTTGGTATTCTCCTATTCTTCTTGTTGCTAAAGGCTACTCAGATTCACCACCTTATAACCTAATATAAAAATAATATTCTCATCCATATACAAGTTATTTTCCACCTTATTTCTCAAATATGTGGCAATGATATTTTTCCTCTTCCTGTCCTTATTTTGGTTCTTCTGGTTGAGATATGGATGTAGTTTCTAGTAGTTATCTTCTATATGACCATCAATGTTATAATGGTTGTTGGGATATTTTCATTAATGTGCCATAACTGTTGTATTATTTTCCTCCCCCCATTTCCATTTCTTCTTCTCTTATTTGGAAGCTTCTTGGTTTTCCTATCGGTTTGACCCATTTTATTTCCTTATCTTCTGGCCTATGTTTTCCAAGTATCATGCCTATACACAATCTTCATCCATAATTTTGGATTTTAATAACTTCAATTGCTTCTAAATTTTTTTGTGTAGACCCCAAAGATATTTGAGGAGTATTTCTAAGTTCTTGGGAGAGATTCCTAGCATTATTTCCATATTATTTAATTCTGTGTTGTACTCTTGTACACTCTTCCCTTATCTCTAGATGTAGTAATGCCATTGGATCTACTGATCCTCTACATACCTAATAGTGCAGAGTTGAGACTTCATGAGAGTTTTTAAATCCTCCCACTTAGTCATTGGAGGATACCCTTCCAACATTAGGGTTTTCATATGACCTTCCCACCTGGTCAAGGCATGGCCCTCTAGTTTCAAATAGGTGAAAGGAATGTTATGTTCTCCCTCTACGTGGTGAATGCTAAAATAAACCTCTAATTGTTGCAACCAATGGTTTAATTTCAAATCATCTATATCACCTTCATATGGCTTCATGTATACCTTTTCTTACATCTTGAATAGGGACTATTAATGGTTCACATAACTCAACATGGGTTGCTCTTTTGGGTTCTCTCTTGGTCTTCTTCTTTGGTTCTTCTCAATCCCTTGATTTTCCATCTAATATAACCTTTGAGTTGGAACCTCCGTCTTCTCTGATTCCAAGTTTATTTCTCAAATATTCCATGAGAGGATTCATATTACCACTGATATCTATGACCTAATCTTCTAGCCCTGTGGATATCTCTTCTGTTGGATCTTGAGGGTTATTAATATATTCATTGACCATGGTGGCAATTTTATGAATTTTAGTTTGACTGATCTAAATCCCCTACAACTCGCCACAATATACCCAAGGAAACATGCTTCGATACTAATATTATCAATAAAATACCATGAATATGCCACTAGATATTTTTTCACAATATATCTAATAAATAAAAGTACTCAACTCTGAAATCTATAATATGAGGGTTAAATTTTCCTTATATTTATGGAGTTATTAAGTTAATATTTACTGCGTATGGATGAAAAATATAAATATTTATAAAATATATAACAAATAGAACAATCACTCATAAAACCACAATAAAAAAAGATATGACCTAATGAACCCTTTCATGAGAATACCTAGCTAGAAGGGGAGGTTGCACTATTTTCTCTCTAAATGGAAATGAATGCAAGTAAAATGTGGCCCGTGGGTTGCTGTAAAACACAATACCTTTTTTTTCTCTCTCTATCTATATCCATAATCCATTTTCTCTCTCTCTCTCTCTCTCTCTCTCTCTCTCTCTCTCTCTCTCTCTCCAATCTCAACTACTCTTCTCATCTTTGGAATAAGATGCACTCGAATATAATGAGGTCTCTTTTCCTCTTAGTGGTCCAATTATAACTGAGCCCAATAGCCAAATAGGGGTTAAATTTACCTATTCAACCTTGAATATGAGTTACAAATCAACATTTCAAGAGTATTATTCATTGTGCTCACATGGCTATCCCATTTTCCATGAGTAACAAGGGTTTTTGTGGCATATTCTCAAATTATAATGGTTAATTTCGACAGGTCAACTTCCGAGAGGCATAATTTTCTCATACAAGCTTCGATTGAGTTGATTCTTGTGCCAATGGAAATGTATTGGTGTGTACATTATGTGACCAAAAAAAGTGGCCATTTAAGGGCTCAAATGGGCTCCTAAATTTATTATCCCAAAATATTCTGAACTGGGACCATCGGTTAAAATGATACTATTGTTAGACCAAACTTCACACTAAGAGGGGGTGTGAATCAGTGTGACAATAATTTGATCATTTAACAACTTTTATCAATAAAAAAATATATAGAAATGAATTATAACCATCAAAAACATATCAATATATATAACAATGTATCATGAAGTTATCATCACATCAATACTACATCAAGAGGCCATCACATCAACACAAATACGATTTTTATGTGGAAACCAATAGGAGATAAAACCACAAATTCTTCTTCTTCCTTTTTCATCAAGTCATTACAGATATTTATAGGCACCAACCTAGTAGAGGCACCCACCCCCATGATATGCAAGTTTCTACTTGTGGTAGGATACAACCTGATTGAGTCACCAACCTCAAAAATGTGCAAGCACCAACTCATTTTAGGCTACAAACTGATTGAAGCATTGACCTCAGGGATGAGAAATATTTGACTCACTCTAGGATCCACCATGATTGAGGCACCAACCATAGTGATTAGCAAGCTTCAACTTTCTCTAGGCCCCAAATTGATTGAGGCACCAATCTAAGTGAATGCACCAACCTCCTTCTTCAACTTATTGTGTACCTCTTTTCAAAATATTTCAAAGTGGATCCAATTTCTCTTTAATATATATAAACATATAAACTGAACAAGTTGTTATCATACTATTTTCAATGCATTTTCATACTATGTTAAAATTCTACTTCAACCTACTCATAAATTTGGTCACATAAAATTGTTCTCAGAACTTATTTTTTCCATACACCCAAAGTTAACTACAACACTCTCATAAGCTCCCAAAACATATAAAAATGATTATGATAATAAAAATTATATTAAGAAGGATTTTCATGCCTCTAGGACTATTTACCACAGAATCTTATTCATCATGCTCCTTCCAGAATCCAATTTGGCTTAAAAATGATCCCAAAACCCCCCAAAAAACCATATAAAACCACATATTAGATTAAATATTATACAAAATGCCCTTTTCAGAGCATGATATATAGTAAGGACCTTTTTCGACACTGGTGCTACAAAATATACACCATCAACTCCTTAAACATTCAATAAAGTGAACATTATATGGATAAATAAAAAATGATCCAGCCTGACAATTATCAGGGCTCGAACTTGGGTCTTGGCTATACAACACAAAATTCATGCCAACTGTGCTACATGATGGTCCTTACTCGATCATCCTCACCAACCATTTTATTATGGTAGATCGAGGGTGTGAGCCACATATGTGTTGGAATTAAATATGTCCATATGCAAGCAATATCGCTGATTACAAATTTGTGTTATATCAAATCATTGTGCAACATATGTAATCAGTTGGCAAGGGTTGTCCTCTATGGAACCTCTTGATTTATATCGGCTCATTGTGTGACATATGTATCCAGTTTCCAAGGCCTGTACTCTGTGGCACCTCTTGCATGATGACGACTCACTATGAGACATATGTAGCCAGTTGGAAAGACTTGTCCTCTGTGGCATCTGTTGCATTATATCGACTCATTATGAGACATATGTAACTAGTTGGAAAGGCTTGTCCTTAGTGGAACCTCTTGCGCTATATCGACTCACTATGTGACATATTTAACTAGTTTTCAAGGCTTGTCCTTCATGTCACCTTAGTGATTATATTCTGAATCACTATGTGATACATACGTAACTAGTTGGAAAGGTTTGTCCTTTTTGGCACCTTTTTCATTATGTTGACTCATTGTGCGACATATGTAATCAGTTGGCATGACTATTCCTCCATGGTGGAAAACAACTCAGAACTTGGCATCGTATTATAACCAAGAACTGTATCTACAACACTTCTTTCACGATATATAGACACATTTTTTTTTCATGATTATAGTCGAGCTTTTCCATACATAGCGAGGAGAAATGTGTTACCAAACCAAAATTTTGACCTTTGTCAGACTTTAAATATTAGTCTCTGCTATCACACTTCTGCAAGAAGTGTTAGCATTATCCATGGAGATAACACTTCCTTTTCTCCCTCATCGTAACCTTGGTTGTAACAAAAAAAAACATAACAACCAAAATATCATCCTTTGACTGAGACAATTTGAAACTGAGACCAAATGGTAACAATGAATTAGAACCAACACAATAGCTCATATCAGATGTAAGTCACAAGTTTTTTTCTCCTTTGATCACCTATATATATATATATATATATATTATTCTCATGGTCATGGGGCCTAAGAAAGCTGATCATGGGCCAACATTAATACCTTAAAGGATGGAGCTTTAAGCATACGACTGACACACAAGACCTTGTCGAAATCATGCCATTAAACTCTTTTCTAAGCTACATATGACTGCTCCTTATGAATACCCGCCTAATCATTTGCATGATGATGTTAGCATGATATCATAATACCATGTGGAAACCTATGAGGGGTGCAAAATGTCACCAATATTTGAGATTTTCTCCAATCAGAAGCTACCAATTATACTTGCCACATGAAAGTCCCGAGTGCCATCGCATCACTGTTGGGTGTGGAGCTTGATTATCATCCTGATTTAGAGGTATTTGTTTCAGATGGATGTATATCCCAGGAAGACTTTATACCCCTCCACGCAGGGGGGGATCCACCCCGGCTGGGGGGTTTGGGGGCAGCACCCCATAGCTAAAAATAGATGTAACATTTCCTTGTAAAATATTGTAATTTTATAGTCAATTTGGGTTGTTCATTAGGTGGATGATCTGACGATAGAAGTTGTGTTTAATTTAGGGTTTTTTTCCATTGTGTGTGTATTCTGAGCGAGAAAGAGAAAGGGGGACTATGTGAGAGAGTAGATGATATTATAACAGATTTGTTGTAGGTTGTGTATCTTTATTTTGCTGGATAATATAAAGGAAGGACTGGTTGTTTCTTTGTGGGCGTAGCCCAAGTTGGGCGAACCACATATATATGTGTCTCTCTTGTTTTATATGTTTTCTATGTTTGTATTTCCGCATATTTTTATGTGTTCCATTGCTCTGTAATATAATATTTTCTATGAATGGAAATAACTAAACCATTCCAACTTTCTGGAAATGAGCATATAAATAACATAACCCTAACTTCATCATCAAAGTCTACCCCTACAAAAATTAACTGACTGGTAAACGTATTAAATTCATTTAAATCGTCAGCAACAAATCCAACTTCAACATTTTCGTACTAAATAAACTCTTCATAAGAAATACCTTATTTGAGGCCGAGGTGTTTTCATATAGTTTGTCCAATGATGTCATTAAACCCTTTGTTGTCATTTCTTTGAAATATTAAAGGCTACCGATGCCGCCATGCACAACCGTATTGTTCCAAGTGCCTTTCTCTCTAGAATCCCCCATTCTTTGTTTGTCATACTCGATGACTTCTTTCTTTTTCCGCTCAATGGTATATACAGATCTTTCTGATGCAAATAATATTTTTTCTACGTCTTCCACAACTGGTAGTTTTGACCGTTAAATTTATCAACCCTAAACCTAACATCTTCTGCCATTCCTCCCACTCAAACCAGAAACCCTTCTTTCCTATGAGTTTATAAGCCAGATATACCTTATACCAGTTTTTATAAAATTATATATTACATATAAATGGAACACATAAAAATATGTGGAAATACAAACATAGAAAACATATAAAACAAGAGAGATATAGATATATGTGGTTCATTCAACTTGGGCTACCTCCATGGAGAAACAACTAGTCCTTCATTTATATTATCTAGCAAAATGAAGATACACAACCTACAACAGATCCACTGTAATATCCTCTACTCTCTCACACAATCCCCCTTTCTCTATCTCGCTCAGAATACACACACAACACACAGCCATAATACAGTTCCCTCATATGAACCGAGGGGTTTCCTTCTAGGGAAAAAAAACCCTAAATTAAACATAACTTCTATCGTCAGATCCTATGCCTAATTAATGGCCTATATTGACTATGAAATTACAATATTTTACAGGGAAATTTTACATCTATTTTTAGCTTCATGGGCGCTGCCCCCAAACCCTTGTTGGGGGACCGTTGCCTCCTGGACTCCCTAGCTAGGGGGGATTGACCCCCACACATGGAAGGTTGTACAGTCTTCCTGGGGTATACATCCGACTAAAAGAAATACCTTTAAATTAGGATGATAATCAGGTTCCACACACAACAATCACCATGTTGATGTCATTTGTTGACTGTGTGGGGAGGTCATGTCATCTAACCAATTTTTTCCATGTGCCATCCATGTTTATTGTTCAGGTGGCCATGTGTTGCCTTTTTCATCACATTTGAACAAATATCAACATGTCAAGTGTAAATTCAGAATAGGGTTACCATGGTGGGGGTTGACTATGTAGGTTTCCACGTGTCATGACATCCAGTAAATCAAAACATGCCATATGTCAATGTGGAATTAGGCCACCGTGACGATGTGGTACCTGTTAAGTATGATGCAAGTTAACTTATCTCCTGCTAGTCAAATATTTATCCCAATACTCTATCCATCTGATCAGTGCAGAGATGCATGATGTTTAACAACATTAAATTTCGCATAGGTTTAGCCATTACCCTCCATTTACTTAATCATTGAACCATGTATCCATTTAAGAGATGCTCACTTTTTAACATACTTATATTTAGGGGTTTTTACCTAGAGCTTTTGGCCCTAAATTAATATTTATTTTCAAATGGCCATAGCTTCTCCTCTGGGAGTATTTTTTCAGAGTTGGATATGCCATTGGAAAGGTCTCAATGAGGACTACTTGAAAATGCTATTTGTATAATAATTAGGGCATCATAAACTTGTCAAAAAATCCGTTAACCTCAAGCTTCCTTTGGCTTCACCCGATGAGGGTATGCAAGATATCTAGTAGTCATACTACTTTCTTTAACCCACAAATGAACCTATTTATATCGCAGAAATCCACTTTGACATAAGTGACACTTGTTTTCATTGATGAAAACACTATGTGCAAAAATATTCCCATTTTTCATTTATGGCAACACCACCAAAAAATGATTCCCAATAATATTAATAAACCAAGCCTTGATATGCATCAAACCCCCCCTATCATGGTGCCGTGGATTCCCCCTATTTGACTATGAAGATGATTCCTTCTTTATTTCCTTCCTTATATCAATTCTTGCATTATTTCCTACAATATTCCTATTCCTTATACCCAGGGTCAAGGTCTGTATCTATAGTGCCCTACTCTTGTTGATTGACAATGATATGAATTTTAAAATTATTTATCCTTAAGGCACACACTTTATTCTTTGAGGACCTTAGGTTGAGGATACAGACACATGACTCTATTATTAGTGGATTTGATGGTTATGTACGTTCTTTATTGATACTGTGATGATGACATCATTAATGATTATGTACGTTCTCTATTGATATGATTGTAGCATTAATGGATATGCATGTTATCTATTGATATCATGATGATGATAGAATTGATGGATAGGTATGTTTTCTATTGATGTTACGATGATGATGGCTTTGATGGATATGCTAATTTCCCATTGATATTACGATTATGATAACCATGATGGATGTGTCCCCTACGTTAACTACTTACATTAGTTCTGATTCAAAATGAACAACGATGTGAATGACTAGGTCATGTTCATGTTTCTATTATGATAATGATTAACACTGAGAAACTTTGTTACTGATGATTATTGAGTATGACAGGAAACCACCAGAAGCACTCGCATATGATGAGTTGACAACATCTGGTTTGATAGAAATTAATATTTTGTCTTTGAAATTATAAGTTCAGTTTGAAACTTGTTATATATATATACTCTGATGACATGTCAGTGGTTGCAGGAACATGTTATTTGCTTGATCGAATGACTCACATATGGGTGATGGGGTTGTACAATTAGATGGAAAAACATGGGATGGGTGGGACAGTGTCCCTGATCTCACCTGCTAGCACTCCCGCCGTGACTTAGGTTGGAAAGGTCGAAATTCCGTCGCCTTGAAGATCAAGATGTCGTGGGGGTAGGTCCCAAAATTTGGGTCACTCACAAGGATTTTCTGGGGGTGTGCATCAAGGCAGATTCCTTGATCCCCAACACCATTAGTCTCACTATTTCAAATGATATACATGATGATAGTGGTCTCTGTCGTTGCACCTATAATTTCCCCTTGTAGCCACTAGATGCTTGAAGGGCAAGTGGTGTGGCACCCTTAGAACTTCAAGAGAAATTATTGAAGGGCACGACTGACTTGGCACACTTGGCATAAAAAATAAATTGTTAGGCATGGCACCCTTGGAACTTAGAATGGAAGTTCTTGAAGGGCATGGCCAACTTGAGACCCTCTACATCATTAAAGAAACTAATAAATATAACCAATATATGAAAATCCTACTAATTCATATCAAGTGATATATGATGTTAGAACCAAAGAAATTAAATCGAGAATAAAACTTAGGGTAAGGGAAGAATAGGAAGAAATAAAATATTTTACCATGATAACTCTACCCTTCCCATGTTAAAACAAAATATTAAGTGGATAATGTACATAAGTAACTTAATTAGGAAAAAGGGGGAAAGAGGGACATAGAGTTAAGTATAAATATTAATCATAAAATAGTTAAAAATTTCATTAAGAGAAGAGGGTGGTGAATTAAAATAAGTATTAGTAAATAAGAATATCCATTTGAGAGGAAAAATGAGTTAAATTAGGAAGTAGTTAGGGGACCAAATCTGAGACTTATTAGTTAACTTCAGTAATCAACACAAATTAAGGAGTAGGAAAGGGGGGATCAAGAGACAACTAGGAGAAGAAATAGGAAACCTTGTTGGGGTGATGAAAACACTATTTTAAATTAATATTTAAGTAAATGATTTTGGAGATTCTTGGTGAGAGGGTGACACATGGGTGGGTGAATAATCAAATTTTGGATTAATAAAAATAATTAATTATGCATGAAATCCCAAGTGTCACTTATGAATCCTCCTATAAAAGAAGGGACAATCCATGGGAAAAAGGACGTTTGCTTACCCTATTGTTGGATGGAGGAGATTATGGTTGTGAGTGGTTACGAGCTATAGTGGAGTTTGGTGAGGTAGAGGAATTTAGAGAGGTTCTTGAGCCAAGGAGTGCTCAACTTTATCAACTAGCACATTCCTTCATTGTACAACCCCATTGCAGCTAGGGGGTCCGCGGGGAAGGAGAGTACCCAAAGAGTAGGCTAGGAGGTCAACCGATGGGTCATTATATTTGGATTAAGAATGACAACATTCACACTTGGAGGTAGACGACAACAAAGAAGTTCAAGTAACAACAAGTCAAATTTGAATCTCGTCTCTGGGTGAACGGTACCTGTGTTATTTATAATGTTTTTTTATGACTTCATTGTGCCTATACTTAACATGTAAAATAAATGTATGTGTTATGAAGTTAAATTCATGGATGTTTGATATAAGTGATTTAATTTTTTTGAGTTTCCAACTTTGTATGCTTATGGTTTAATTCCTAGTTTACTGAATTTTCTCCTTCAAAAAAAAAGTATTTAATGAAAGCATATTAGAGAGATTTTCAAACTCTAGGACCTATGGACCCTTTGAAACTTACCCTCCATAAGTGCCACTATGAATTCTCGTAAAAATAAAAATAAAAAAAAATGTCAATACTTATGAAAATAATGCGTGTTTTAAAATCCATTCCCCCAATTGCCCAAGATATTCTTTCACTGGTGTCCAACTACAAGGGAATATGCGTGGCATTTTCCAACTACAATGGCATTGAGAAGTGTATTGTAACACAACGTATCAGGCTTGCAGTGCCTCTCCTTCATCTCTGCGAACATCCTCACTATTTTGTTTTACCATCCTAACCCAGTTGTAAGCCTTCATTGAGTTAGTGTAAGCGACATGGTTGCAACAAATTAGCTTAGAATTTGCATAGCATAATTCTGGGTCCGTTGAGATGCATTTAAGAGGATACATAGGTTTAAAGTTTCAATCATAGTGCTTGAATACAAGGATATCATCTCTTGGTATGGCTCTTTCTTCTTGAGTTTTTTCCAGTCCCTAATGAATGAGGGATATTTAAATCACTATAAATACTATTCGAAACAATTTGATTAAATTTTCTTTGAATCCCATCTGAATGCATATGGTTTGAGTTCATGCAAATTCCCTCTACTTAGGAGTTATCCTTGTGGCTCATGAAACATAGCTTTTATTCATTTTGAATATTAAATTCCTGGTGATAAATGTTTTCAGATACATCAATATTACAAAGGGAGGAGAAATTTCCAGATTTACATACTAAAAACAAAATTTTAAACTGCAACATTGTACTTATTTTCTTCGAATAAAATTTGTCGTATTGATTTTAGGTGGATAACATGTAATGAAAAGCATGGTTTAAATCATGAAATTACGTGCTCTAATATCTGTAAGAATAGAGCTGAGAACTTTTCATGGTTGGAATGTTTCAACTGTTGATGGAAAAATCAATTTTTGCAAAGTGAAATCGAAAGATAAATAAATATCAACTTATCCATGATGGACATTATAAGGGGTTTTCCAGATTGAGGACATGTAATGTTTCAAAAATTTATGGGAAAACTGAACCTGAAAAATCAAATCATAGAAAAAAATCAAAATTTAGAGTAAAATCGAAATTAAGAAAAATCCAAAAAAAGGAAATGGAATTCACATAATTTTATTATTATATCTAAAATTTAATTGTTTCTTTGAATTCTGCATACTAATATAGACATAGAGAAAATATTAAATCGTTAAAACAATTCGAATCTCAATTGTAATTACATGTAAGCTTGTATTTGATCCCATGACCAGTCCAGCTTTGTAAGATTCACACCTGTCCAACTTTGTTTTCAGGGCTTTCCGTGACCATTACTTCTTGATTGTTCTTCTGCTTCCCTCCGTGACCGTTACTTCTTGATTGTTCTTCTGCTTCCCTGGATTCTTTTTAGGAATGAACTCTAAGGATCCAACTATTGTTGAGTATGAATGTAGATATAAAAACACATAAATAAAGTGTCCCTACTATTTTTCAAAGTTGCATTGTTGCCCATCAACCAAAACCACAGGGATTCTTCATTTCTACATTTTATGTTCTATATCTCTTGACTAGCTTTCCCTACATTTAATGTTCTGTATTTCTCTACATTTACTCTTCTGATTTAAGTTCCATAAATAATTCTCTGGTAAATTAGAAAATCTCTCCACATTTACTGTTCTGATTTCTCTACATTTACTCTTCCGATTTAACTTCCGTAAAGAATTCCTCCAATTTTGTTTTGGCTAAAAATAAGCAACAAGAGCCAATCCACGAAAAATATTTGTTAATCATTAATGGAACAGGAAACCGATTTGAGGGGCTTCTGCTCCATGCATAAAAACTTCACTTTGTTAAAATTTTGATTTGAATTAAATTATTAAGATCATGTAACCAACCGGCTACTCCAAATCTAGTCTAGATCTAGTTAAGTGTAGTTTTTAAATTACTATTTAAAGGTAACAATCAATTACTCCAATTACCCCAGATCTAGTTAACTATAGTTAACTGAAGTTAATAAATTTAATTTTTACGAGTTATTCTGGTGAAAGAGAAAACATGATCTTTGTTATTGTATTAAATTCCTTCATGCGCGATGAATCATAAGCTTTGTTCTTTGTCACTCCTCCACTACACACGATTATGAAGTCTTGAGTTGAGCCAGAATTTTTGCGTTTACTTTACGTAAGAGCCTATACATTTTTCTGGAATGGACAAAAGGAACAAGAAGAACCACCTTGGCATAATTATGGATTGTCCTAGGAACAATTTTTAGCCCATTTCTTGGAATATTTCAAGATTTTATAACTTACGCATATCTATTTACAACTGTTTATCTTGCTAGCTTCAACAAGAAACAAATATCTTGATAAGAATGTAAAGAAAATGAATATTTTACACTGCATTTGGAAAAATTTGGCAGTAATAATGATTGAGATCAAGACTCAATGGAGAATCTTTATCATTCTTGGCATGATTTTCATAAAAGTGATTTTTCACACTAGTTGAGTTTAAGAAAGGTAGATATTGTATATAAATGTTAGCAAGAGTTAGTGTAGGTAGGATTAAATCTTTAGGAAATTTTCTTTAACCAAGTGTGATATGGAAAATTTTAGGGGCTAATATTCGCAGGTGGGCTAATTTGCTATGTTTTTTCCAAAAAAAAGTTTCGCTAATTTCCATTTTTTATAAAAATTATTTGCCCAAATTTTACAATATAAAATTATTTTAACTTAAAAATCGCCAACATCATATAGAGAGTATATAGAAAATCATTATAAATTTGGACTAATTTTACAGATATATGATTAAAATTTTTATATTTTTCATATTAGGGACTAGTGAGATTCGCCAATGTTTTAAACTTCAAAATAATTTCCCATCCTTAAAAACTTCCCATAATGGAGGAATAATCATATTTTCAAAATTTTAAAGTATTAAAATATATTCTTTTGGTCTTTATTTATCGAATTAACATGAGAATGTAAGAATTCTATTGAAGTTTCAACTAAATACATTTTATTTTATAATTTTCAATTTAAAGTATTTGAAAAACGAATTTTATATATATATATATATATATATATATATATATATATATATATATACTAGAAATTAAATATTTGTAATATATTTCGATTTCAAGAATGGTAAGACTAAGACTATGGTGAAGGAGTTATTTCCATGCGTAATTTTCGTATTGACTAGTAATTAGGATTCACATGTAGTAAATGTATTTTCACTTCTATATTCTTCCTTCACTAAACTCTGTCTATTTAATAAATAGAGAGAATAATGAAAATGTGGCATTCTTAAAAAAAAAAAAAAAGCAACATGAAGAGATAAATTTAAAGATAAAATATGAACACAACCTCTGTAGGATTTTGTAAATTTGATATTCTTGCTCATTTCCCATTACAATTGAAGAAAACAATAGTAAGTTATAAATGAATGCAAATTTAAAAATATTAAAAGATAACAAGCAACAAGTAACAATGAACAACATTTTAATCTTACCTACTATACTTTGTCAACAATTATGGTAAATATACATGTTTACATTTTTACTCATAGAGTTAACTATGGTAAATCTACATATGTACATTTTTACTCATAGATTTAATTTATGCAAAGAATTGCAAAAAAAATGGTGGGCAATAACCCTTGGTAGATTTTTTATTTTTCAGAAGGGAAAAATGTCTCAAGTAACTCTTACACTAATTCTTATGACATTCCAGCCATCTCAATTACATGATTGTACTATCATTTTTTTTTCTAAGTTGGTTTAACATATTTATAAAAACATAGTGTACAAAGCGAGCAATCACCTCCAGGGTGGAAAAAGTGACCTACTCTGGAGGGAAGCTGAATCAAAAGAAACATACTATTTTAGAATATAGGCTGCCCGTGACTGGGAAACCGAACCAAAAATTTGCTGCCCAAGCATGGCAAACCAACTTACTGATACTGTTCCAGAACTGAATGTGCATAAAAAGACTAGAACTATCTGTGCTATAGAGAGTACATTCGAAATTTCCAAAAATGCACCGATTCCAAGACCAACAACTCCAAAAAAAGAGAAAAGAACCTTTCATGAGACTAGCTGTCGTTGTGGGCTGGATTTTCCTCCAAAATTGGGTAGTTATAGCCTTCATCCGAGTCGCCCGCCTTTTCTTTGGTGTTCTGGGTTGAAATATCAGAGGAAGAAGGAGAGCTAGAACTCTTCAAAGCTGTGTCCTTGCGCACAGAGCCATCACTGCTAGAGGTTTGAGAGCTCGAACCGTCACTGCCAGAAGTCTGAGAGTCGGTCTTGACTGGAAGGGAAATTTCTTTCTCAGTAACCTGGGGAGGCTTGTCCGAGATATTGGACTTTATTTACCTCTTTCGCGCTCCAGAGCCTTGTTCGATATCACCAAAAGTCTCCTCCTGGAATGCAACTGTGATTGTTGCTGTTACCCATGGTCTGTTCAATTCACTGCGGAAGACGAAGATGGAAACATTGCTAGCAAAAGGCTGGTTGGCTTCATCATCCCTAGCCAAGAGGGACGGCCTCGAGCCACTTCTTCCACCTTATCCTCTACTGCCTCCACCCCGCCGACATCTCATACATTGACGTCGCTGCATTTTCTTCTTACGAACAGTCGAAAGGGAGTGGGAGCCCTGAGAGGTTGAGGATGGAGCTTGAGAAGGCCCGAAGGAAGGCAAAACCGTGGGCGGTAAAGGAGGACAAGAAGTCAGATAAGAGGCGAAATTCAGTGACGGAATGTTGGGGCTACTCAGAGCTGACCGCGCATTCTTATTGCAGGGAGAGTCTAAACGAAGGCGCAAGAAAAATGGAAGGCTAGAGCTGAGCAGTTTGGGAAAATTGAAAGCTAGAGCGAGGGAATGGGCATGCGACATTCTCATTGATAGCTCCAAGCACGCAGATTAATGCTGAGCAAGTGGAGGAGTGGCATTGAACGGGTCTCCTGTAGGTCTTTAATGGTGGAGGTACTGCATGCGGGCGGCTGCAAGTGGCTAGGACAGCTGTTGCAATCCACACCTTCCACCGACAAGCTTCTATTCATCACCCACATCTGGGAATGATTGTACTATCATTACATTCATTTAATTATTTAATTATTTCCCATATAATAATGAAAATTATTCTTATATATTCATTCTTTATTAACACTTGTCCTACACTTGATATTTATTTGTGCATATTATTAATATTAGAGTTGTAATTCCATTATTGACATCATAAAACAATTAGAAACTTAATTTCTCTCTCTTTATTAATGATAATCTTAGTTTATATTATAGTAATGCTACCAACCACCTCTATCATTTACATGACCTAATGTAGTCTAAGCCTACTATGATGAGTTATATAAATTGTATCATTATGATTAAATCTTATAGGAGGGTTTGAAATTGATGAGTGAATTAAATCTTATAGAGCCACTTATGTTGGTTAAATATTTTAATTGATTGGTTTTATCTTATAAGGAAAATCATGTTAAATTGTGACAGGATACATTGGTGAACCATTGTTAGAATAAGTACAAGAATAAGTGGGGAAACTAGAGGACACAACGTGGTGCCACCACAACAACCAACCCCTGCCACCCCACCCAATGATGAGGAAAACATCACAACACAAGGAAAAATACCAATCGAGGAAGTGTTAAACTTAATGAGATCATTCCAACACATGTTTGAGGCATTAGTAAACTGTCTGGAATGAGAGCATGCAGGACTAGTCATACAAAATGAAGCACCCCGAAACACTACAAGAAATGATGTACGCCGAGATTTGGAAAAGGTAAAATTTCTAGAGTTTTGGGGGTCCACAGATGGTCAATCTGAAGAGGCATGGTTAGAAAACATGGTTATGTGCTTTACCCTGAGAGAGTACACCTTAAACATGAAGGCCAAGATGGGTATATTCTAGCTAAAGGGAAATGCACTGCTTTGGTGGAAGATATTATTACCCCTATTAGGGATGGATATCTCAGAAGTAACATGGGAATTGTTTGAAGAAAAGTTTAGAGAATGCTACCTGTCAAAGGAATTCCTTGAGAGGAAATTAAATGAATTCAATGCATTAAAGCAATGGATTCGCTTAGTATCGGAGTATGAGCCTCGTTTCATGGAATTACTCCATTATGCCCCTCACTTAAACACATAAAGACTCAAGGTGAAAAAATTTGTGTATGGACTAAATGGTAACATTTGGGCTAAGGTTAGGATCTTAATGCCTCGCACCTTGCACGAGGTAGTTCAGCGGGAAATTATCGCAGAGGCGGAGATCATGAATAGTGTACCTAGTAAGACAACGAGGCCCGCAGGATCAGGAGTAACCAATGGAAATAGTATGGAACGCAGAAATTTTCAAGGGGTCCTGTGCTCAATCATCAAAAGTGGTTTACAAGAAATCAAAGAACACCATACAAGAATCCAGTTCGTCAACAACAACATCATCATCTTATATGACAACATCAAGTCACACCACCTCAACATCGATCCCAATAGTCTGGCTCTTTCCAACAAAGTTCCAAGCCAACTCCCAGTTCAGTCAATAGTAGGATCCAAGCTCCTAAAAGGGGGTGTTGGACTTGTGGATGTCATCACTATGAGAGGGATTCCCTCAAAAGACAGGTAATACCAATTCAACTCAGAAATCAACTATAGTGGGGGACATGGGGAATGCTCATCGCATCCATGCAGCGGTGAACAATCACCAAGTCGAACACCAGTCCACTGTGTTGGAAACCTTGGGTAATATTGATGGCATGAGTTTTGTCATTTTAATAGATCTAGGAGCTAATGATTCTTTTATTTCTTTGAATGCATTATCAAGGATTAAACATAAACCAATTGCTCAACATGATTTTATACATGTATAAATGGCATGTGGTATGAAAAGAAATGTAGGAAATATGGTAAAGGATTGTGAGGTAGACTTGGGTGTATGTAAGACCGAGGTATCCTTATACTCTACGATCTTAGGAGTATATGATGTAGTTATACGAATGGATTGGTTGGAACGACATGAGGCACTCCTAGATTGAAAAGACAAGGTACTATATTTCACAGATGATGATGGACAAAGAAAAAAATTGAGGGCAAAAATCGAGGGGTGTCCCTAAGGTTCATCTCCTCCATGCACTTAATGAAATGTAGATGAAAGGGGTGTCAAATTTTCATGGTGGTAGCTCTAAATGATAAGGGTGATTCTAAAAACCTTGATAACATCCAATTCTTGTTGAATTTAGGGATGTATTTCCTAAAGAACTACCTCGGTTATCCCAAAAAAGGGAAATTGATTTTACCATTGGCTTTAAACCAGGCACTGAGCCTATTGCAAAGTCACTCTATCGTATGTCAGCTCTAGAACTAAAGTAATTGCAAATACAATTAAAGGAATTGTTTTACTTGGGTTTCATACGACCTAGCATATCTCCATGGGGAGCTCTTGTGATTTTCGTTAAGAAGAAGGATTGGTCTTGGTGACTGTGCATTTAATACTGCCAGTTAAACAAAGTGACGATAAATAATCAATATCCTTTACCTAGGATAGATGACTTGGTTGATCAAATTAAGGGGGAAACTATGTTTTTAAAGATAGATTTGAGGTCAGGATATCATCAATTAAGAATCAAGGAAGAAGATATCCCAAAAATAGCCTTTAAGAAAAGATTTTGGCATTATGAATTTGTATATTTACCCTTTGAACTGGCAAATTCCCTGGGTGTTTTCATGAGTTTGATGAATGGAATATTTCAGGATTACTTAGACAAGTTTGTACAAGTATTTATCGATGACATTTCGATCTACTCAAAGACCCCAAAAGATCATGACGAACACTTAAGGATAGTTCTTCAATGTCTTTGAGAAAACCAATTGTAAGGAAAGTTGTCAAAGTGTTCCTTTTACCAATCAAAGATTCATTATCTTGGGCACATTATCTCTGGGGATGGTATCACGGTAGACCCGACAAAGATTGAGGCCATCATGGAATGGCTAGCACCAACCAATGTTCATGAAATATGAAGTTTCATGGGCATGGTAGGGTATTATCGTATATTTTTCGAAGGGTTTTCGAGGGTAGCAAGGTCCATTACTGAGCTCTAAAGAAAGAACAAGAAATTATTTTGGACTAAAAAATGTGAAGAGGCATTCAAAAGGTTAAAGGTATTATTAAAAACGACATCACTTTTGAAAGTGTCGGATATGGAACAAGAATTTTGGGTTTGCATCGATGCCTCCAAGCAAGGGTTGGGTTGTGTATTGATGTAGGAAGGAAGAGTAATAGCATATGCATCAAGAAAAATTAGAACCCACAAAGAGAACTATGCAACCCATAATCTATAAATGGCAACAATTGTTTATTCATTAAAGATTTGGAGACACTACCTTATAGGAAGGAAGTTTGAACTTAGAACTTACCATTGTGGGCTACAACACATATTCACTCAGGACCACTTAATTGCAAGGAAAATATGATGGTCTGAGCTAATAAGTGAATATGATTTTGATATTAAACTTACATAAAAGGAACAATAAATAGGGTGGTTGATGATTTAAGTAGGAGGCCTCAAATATTTTCAGTGATTCCCTTAAAGACAAATTTGAGGGAGAAGTTGCTTGAATTGAAATATAAGGACACATGGTACAATAGGTTAGCAAGAGTTTGAGGGAGGATGAAATGAGGATCCAAAAATATGAAGAATACTCCCTTGATAGTGATGGACTTCTACGATTTTGGGGAAGGATATATGTGCCACCGAATGAAGATATATGCCAGTTGATCTTGAATGAAGAAAATCGTGCAATATAGATGGCACACCCTGGTGTTAAGAAGATGAGTGAAGACTTGAAACCACTCTTCTTTTGGAAAGGAATGAAGAAGGAAATTGTAAACTTTGTAGCAAGATGCTTAGAATGTCAGCGAGTAAAATCTGAACACAGACATCCAACAGGGTTATTGCAACCCCATGATATACCAGAATCTAAATGGGAATTTATATCAATGGACTTCATTGTGGGACTACCAATGACCTCAAGACGACATGATTCCATATTTTTAGTGGTGGACACACTGACCAAGGGTGTCGATTTTATACCAGTTAAGACTACATATAAGGCACCATAGATAGTGAGAGTTTTTATTGATGAGATTGTGAGATTACATGGAGTTCCTAGGAAGATCATATCAGATAGGGGATCAGTGTTTACAAGAAGTTTTTGGACCAATTTAAAAGAAGCCTTGGGAACCCAATTGAACTTCAGATGGTCAGATAGAGAGGACTAATCAAATCCTCGAATACATGCAACGGATGTATGTGATGGACCAACAAAAGAGATGGGAGGATTTTTTACCCTTGGTGGAATTTGCTTACAATAACAATTATCAAAGTTCCATCAAGATGGCACCATTTGAGTTCTTGTATGGAAGACCGTGCAGAACACCTCTTAGTTGGGACCGACTAGAGGACCGAGTATTAATAGGGCCAAAATCGGTGCAAGAGATGGAAGAACAAACGACTATGATTAAAGGAAGGCTAAAAGAAGCACAAGATTGACAAAAGAGTTATGCTGACACTCATCGAATAGAACAAATTTATGAAGTGGGAGATAGGGTATTCCTGAGATTAAGGCCCCAAAATATTTCTATAATATTTGGAAAGGGAGAAAACTTCTCTCCACGGTTTGTGGGACCTTTCGAAATATTAGAAAGAAAAGGGTCGGTAGCATATAGACTTGCATTACCTCCATCCCTAGCGCGTATTCATGATGTGTTTCATGTTTATGTTTTGTGTCATTATATTTTAGATCCATCACATGTTATTGAATTAGGTCACTTGCAGGTTTCAGACGAGGGCATGGTGATGGCCGAACCAGTTCGCATATTGGACCATCAAAATTTGCAGCTTAGACAACGATTATTGGACCATGTTAAGATCCAGTAGGACAATTATAGTCCTAGTTCAGCCACTTGGGAGGATGTCTAAGAGATGTGTCATATTTTTCCTTATCTATTCCAAGGACTTCGAGACAAATTCTATTATTAAGAGGGGGTGTATGTAGTGCCCTACTCTAGTTGACTGACAATGATATGAATTTTAACATTATTTAGCCCTAAGGCCCGCACTTTATTATTTGAGGACCTCAGGTTGAGGATCTGGACACATGACTCTATTATTAGTGGATTTGATGGTTATGTACATTCTTTATTGATACTATGATGATGACATCATTAATGGTTATGTACGTTCTCTATTGATATGATTGTAGCATTAATGGATATGCATGTTCTTTATTGATATCATGATGATGATAGACTTGATGGATAGATATGTTTTCTATTGATCTTACAATGATGACGAATTTGATGGATATGCTAATTTCCCATTGATGTTACGATTATGATAACCATGATGGATGTGTCCCCTATGTTAACTACTTACCTTAGTTTTGATTCAAAATGAACACTGATGTGAATGACTAGGTCATGTTGATGTTTCTATTATGATAATTACTAACACTGAGAAAATTTGTTACTGATTATTATTGATTATGATAGGAAACCACCAGAGGCACTCGCATATGATGAGTTGACAACATCTGGTTTGATATAAATTAATATTTTGTCTTTGAAATTCTAAGTTCAGTTTGAAACTTGTTATTTATATATATATACATTGATGATATGTTAGTGGTTGCAGGAACATGTTAGTTTCTTGGCCGAATGACTCACATATGGGTGATGGGGTTGTACAATTAGATGGAACAACATGGGAGGGGTGGGACAGTGTCCCTGATCTCACCCGATAGCACTCCTGCCGTGACTTAGGCTGGAAAGGTCGAAATACCTTCGCCTTGAAGATCATGATGTCATGGGGGCAGGTCCCAAAATTTGGGTCGCTCGTGAGGATTCCTTGATCCACAGCACCATTAGTATCACTATAGCAAGCGAAATACGAGATGATAGTGGTATTTGTCGTTGCACCTATAATTTCCCCTCGTAGCCATTGGATTCTTGAAGGGAAAGTGGTGTGGCACCCTTGGAACTTCAAGATAAATTCTTGAAGGGCACGAACGACTTGGCACCCTTGGCATCAAAAATAAACTATTAGGCATGGCACCCTTGGAACTTCGAATGGAAGAACTTGAAGGGCATGACCAACTTGACACCCTCGACATCATTAAAGAAACTAATAAATATAATAAATATATGAAAATCATACTAATTCATATCAAGTGATATATGATGTTAGAACCAAGGAAATTAAATCAAGAATAAAACTTAGGGTAAGGGAAGAATAGGAAGAAATAAAATATTTTACCATAAAAACTCTACCCTTCTCATGTTAAAAAAAAATATTAAGTGGATAATGTACATAAGTAACTTGATTAGGAAAAAGGGGGAAAGAGGGACATAGAAATAAGTATAAATATTAATCATAAAATAGTTAAACACTTCATTAAGAGAAGAGGGTGGTGAATTAAAATAAGATTAATAAATGAAAATTGGAGAAATTTATATAACTTCCATGTAGCAAGAGCCAACATAAGAATATCCATCTTAGAGGCAAAATGAGTTAAATTAGGAAGTAGTTAGGGGGACCAAATCTGAGACTTATCAATTAACTTCAGTAATAAACACAAATTAAGGAGTAGGAAATCAAGAGATAACTAGGAGAAGAAATAGGAAGCCTTGTTGGGGCGAGGAAAATACTATTTTAAATTAATATTTAAGTAAATGATTTTGGAGAGTCCATAATCATGTGTGAACCTAATCCTATAGAGTCTCCTTGATTATCTTCTTTTATCTTCCATATTTGTTAATGTCTTCATAAGTGTTTATAAAAAATCCACATATTGTTCCTGAATATGATAAATTCTTCCCCTGTGAGCGTGCTACCAACGATTCTCCTACACTTTCATATGGAACTTTTCAAAGTGTCCCCCTGAGACCATGCCTTGCACTATCCTATTGACCTGAAAAAGTTTCCTCTTGAGACAATGATACCAAAACTATTCCTGCACTATCTTGTGGACCTGATAAAGTGTCCCCCTAAGGCCATACTTTCATTACCTATCTTCCATTATATCTGATAGTACATGGCTGCTATCATCTTCACCTATCCTTAATTCACATATGAGATATCATCATCACGTCAATCTAGCCAATGGAATATTTTCTTGCCCCTGTTCACATGTTGATCTCATATCAAATTTTTCATTCTACTTTAATATAAATTCTTCTTCAAGTTTTATTCAAAAAATAATAGTCTTTAAGAAGCCTTCACCAAAGAATTAGATCTAAGGGATCAGATCCAATCTTGGTGCTTCTTGTCTCCTTTTCCATCCTGTAGACTTATCCTTTAATTGATGGTATGTCCCTTGTTCCATCTCAAGTTGATTTTGCAATCTCGTGCAATATCACCTTCATTATGACATATGTAACATTCAACATTGGGATTCAATAGATGTGGAAATGGTTGCGGTATTCTTCAAACTTGATCCATATGCCTCCATTTAGGCACCTGATCATATCCTATATTCCTGATCACACCATAGGTCCTGCAATCTTGCGCTTTGTGTCCAAATTTTGTGCATTAAAAACAATAACAGAATAAATTATTTTGATACATATATATAGTGAGATCTTGACCTTCCGATGTTATTCCTTGGAGGGACCTCATTTATTTGACGATTTTCAACACTTGCTTCATTGTTTCTTATGGATACTTTATGAAGATTATTTTTCATGGGAGATTTTGATCTATATTGGAGAATTATATTGTTTTTCATCCATCTTGATGCATTTAGAGTGGAAAAAGTGGAGGAATTATCTCACGTGACCATTTTTACCAGTGGGACCCAGTTTGGTAAAATGGGGTCTGAAACCTTCCAAGAGATTTTTGAGGCATCACACGACATTTTTTTTGGAGGGGGGGGGGGGATTTTCCAATTTAGTGTAGCACCTTTTCATGCTATTCTATGCCCAAAGATATTTCCAACAATGCAAGAAGTGCATAAATCAGAGTCTATATGTGAAATTTATGGCACTCAAACGTTAACCTTCTTGTTTCCACCGCCATGGTTCGAGAGGATGCCACGTCAGCCCCCATTACTCATGGAAAAGAGGCTAGCCACGTAATTTTGATGAAAAATAATCTACAAGAGTCTATATTGCAACTATGTTTAAGAGTTGATATAGTGAAACTTAACCACTAGTAGGCTATTGGGATGTGTTATAACCGGGCCACTAGGAGGGAGAGACATTCAATTATTTCAAGTGCATTTGTTCCATAGCTGAGAAAAATTATCTAGGAGGGATAGGAGGTGGAGCACATAGATAGGATTTGTGCACTGTAACTTCCCACATGCCAATTACCATACTAATTTATACATGTAGCCATATTTCTAGATAGAGAAAGAGAGCAGAGTGACATCACCTTCCAGCTGGGTTTTTCCCTAAAAGGGTTTCCCAATGCATATCTGTTGTCTTATATGTGTGTGTGAGATTTTTTTTTACCATTCTATATTTTCAACATAATTTCCATTCACATGCATGCACTAATTACAATAAAATCTATAGTTATAAAAAATTAATAAAACTTTAAAAGTGTAGAATTTCATATTTTTAATATAATATTACCAGATTTGTTGAGACGAACCTTCCAGTTGAATATCCATGGTATTTTATAGATCAAATTCCCTTCCTTCACTCTAGTTTCTTTAATTTTGTGACTTGATTGTACCATTAGAGAATTTTTTGGGTCAAAAAGGGGCCTCAAATAAAATATGTACAACATAAATCAACTTTATGAGAACCAATATGATTAAATATGATGATGTCAAACATGGGGGTTGATTCACCATTTTTGGAGTAAGAAGGTAAAAAGATAAAATAAATAAATAAACTACTTTTTCATCTCGTATTTTCAACTTATATCCCTATAATTTTATTCAAATTTTGAGCGAGGGCACTCATTGGATGCATAATTTAATTTTGCATCTAAGGAGTACCCATGTTACATGCTTTCGATAAACCTTACTACATGAAAAATGCATAATACATGAAAAAGCATGATTGCAATTACATTTTTCATGTATTTCACATTTTTCGTGAGGTATGTTCCATCAAAAGCATGCAACATGGGTACTTCTTGGATGAAAAATTAAATTCTGCATCCAATGATTTCCCTCGCTTGAAACTTGAGTAAAATCACAAGGATATAAGTTGAAAATACAAGTTGAAAATGAAGTTTTTTCATTTTTCCCTCCAAAACTTGATGAGGTAATCTAATATTATTTTATTATTTCCACTATTATTTTATAATATTCCTTATGAGGCCCATTTTAGACCTCAAAATTTCTCTAATGCTTGCAGCTTCCTAGCATCATCCCGTGATTCGTTGAAATGGACATGTTTGGGATGGTTCATCAGTTGCTTAGGACCTTTAAGGGAGTTGTTGCTACAATGAATGTCTGATCGAGCCTCCTGGGATGATTTTCATTCGATTTATTTTTTCTTAGATGCCTTAGAATTTTCTTGATAACCAATACCTATTTTAATGAGGGGAGACCTTTGCATGCTGAGAATATTATCTAGGGATTCAATCCCTTTATGAAGCTTTGATTTGAGCTGCTCCAATTCTTCTCTCAAGAGGACAACTTCTTCCTTTATTATTTCACAATTTTGTTCCTTCTCATTTAGTTGTTTTGACAAAAACTCCTTTATCCTTTTAGTTTCTTCTAGTTTGAATTTGAGAGCAAGAATTGTGTCTTCATTTAGATTTTTTCTTCAAGCTATTGCATTAGTCAAATTTATTTATCGAGACCTGCAGTGGAGTTGATAATATTTATATTTGAAGAAATGTGATACAATATTATACTCTTTCATCTTTCCCATGAAAAATATCTCAGTTTTTTATCCATCATGGATATATACACTGCCATCAATTCTGATAGATTTTTCTACCAATTTGTTTGTACCTAAATTTATGATCTCACATTATTTGGACTTGAACGTTACATCTAAACCTTTATCACACTTTTGAGTGACCCTTAGAAGATTATTTTTCAATCCTTCAACATATAATACATCCTATGCTTTGTTTCTTCCACTATCAATGCATAAAATCCCTTTTCCTTTGATTCTTGTTGATAAATTGTTTCCAAAATTCACTTTGCCTTCATCTATCTCCTTAATACTTCTAAACTTGTTTTGATCCTCTAACACGTGTCTTGAGAAATCACTATCCACATACCATTTATCTTTTCTCTTTTGAGCATACAGTATGAGGCCACACTTTTCTTCTTTCTCCTTCTAGATCCCAAGTGGACACCTTTACAATCCTTTGCCTTATGTTCAAAATAATTTCATAGAAGACATTTGACATGAATTTGAACATAACTACAATTAACTGTCTTATGACCAAATTCATGGCATAAATAACGACAACCAAAACAAAGTGAGTGGTGCCTATATGATTGTCTTTTTCTGCTCATTCTGGCTTGGATATCTTCTTGTACTTCCTTAGGTGACTGTCTTGCTGCATTTACTTCTCCTTTGATAAGAATTTTTTTTTCATCCCTTTCTTTTAGCTTCTTTTTTGTTTCTCCTAGTTGATTTTTCACTTCTTCAAGTTGATTTGTTAATACTTCACATTTTATTTTAAACTTCTCCAATTCAAATTCAAAAATAATTTTATTTTAAACTTATCCAATTAAAATTAAAAAAGAATAACTGATTTTGCATCTAGATCCATACTGCCAAGATTCCTTAAATCCATCTTCTAGCAGCTAACTATTTCTAAATATTATGTTCTTTGATATCACTTATTGGACCAAATACCACACTGAAAGAGGAGGTGAATATGTGTGACAATATTTCTACCATTTCACAACTTCTATCAATAAACAATTATATAGCAATGAATCATGACCACAATAATAGAACAATGCATCATGAAGCTTTCATCACATCAATACTACATGAAGAGGCCATCACATTAACACAAGGAGACACAAGTTTTTTACATGGAAACCCATACGAGAGAAAACCACACATTCTTCTTCTTATTTTTCACCAATTCATTACATAGATTTTCAGGCACCGACTTGCTAGAGGCACCCACCCAAAAGACATGCAAGATGATACTTGTGGTAGGATACAACCTGATTGAGGCACCAACCTAGAAAATGTGCAAGTAACAACACACTGTAGGCTACAACCCAATTGAGGCACTAATCTGAGTGATGAGTAAGCTTCAACTTGATCTAGGCTCCAACTCGATTTAGGTACCAACCTTAGTGATGAGCAAGCTTCGAATTTCTATAGGATTGAACTTGATTGAGGAATTGACCTCAATGGAGGCACCCACCTCCTTCTTCAACTTCTTTTGGAGCTCTTTTTAAAATATTTCAAACTGGATCCACCCGCTCTTTAATCAATATAAATATTTAAATTGAACAAAATTCTACTTTCATACTGTTGTCAGTGCCCTATCATACCTCATCAAAGTTCTACTTCAACTTGCTCATCAATCTGGTCACATAAAATCCTTCTCGGACCCCCCAGTTTTTTCCATACACCCAAAACCATTTGTAACCTACTCATAAGCTCCCAAAACATATAACAATGGTTGTGATCATAAAAAAAAAAATATCATCAAGGCCTTTCATGGTTGTAGGACCATTCACCATTGAACCTTGATTTCCATTCTTCTTACAAAATCTAATTTGGCTTAATAATGAGCCCAAAATCCCCTAAAAACCATATAAAACCATATATTAAATTAGTTGTTATAGAAAATTCCCTTTTCAGGGTGTGTATATAGAATGGACCTTTTTTGGCACCGTTTATATAAAATGTACACCACTAGCTCCTTAATCATTTGAAAATATGAACATTATGGAAATAAATAAAAAACGAATCTGACCTAACAATCACCAGGGCTCGAATCTGGGTCTCGACTATATAAGACAAAATTCATGCAAAATTTTCTACTCGATGGTCCTTACTCAACCATACTCACAAACCATTTTATTATGGTAGATCTCAACTTAACTATTGGGGCGTGAGCCACATATGTAGTGAGATTAGACCTATCCACACAAAAACCAATATTAGCGATTATACCTTTGTGTTATATCAAATCACTGTGAAACACATGTAATCAATTAGAAAGGCTTGTCTTCCATGGCACCTCTTGCATTATATCCACTCACTGTGCGACAGTTGTAACCAATTGGCATGGTTTGTCCTCCATGGCACCTCTTATGTTGTGTCGAATCACTGTGCGACATATTTAACCAGTTGGAAGGCCTTGTTGTCCATGGTACCTCTTACGTTATGTCAAGTCATTGTGTGATATATGCAACCAGTGGCAAGGATTTTCCTCCATGACACATCTTGCATTATATCGACTCACTGTGTGACATACGTAACCAATTAGCAAGGCTTGTCCTCCATAGCACCTTGGTGATTATATCTTTGAATCACTATGTGACATATGTAACCAGTTGGCATGACTAGTCCTCTGTTGCACCAAAAACTCAAAAGCTAGCATTGTATTAGAACCAAGAACTATATATATATATATATATATATATTTTTTTCTCGCGATATAGTTGAGCTTTGTCATATATAGCTAAAACAAATGTGTTACCAAACCAAAATTTTGACCTTTTTCATACTTGAAAGACTGGTGTCTGCTATCAGACTTACAATTTGAAACTGAGACCAAATGGTATAAATAACTTAGAACCAGCCACAAATCTCATATCATATGTAAGTCGCTAGCGTTATTCTCCTTTGATTACCTGGTCCTCTCTCTCTCTCTCTCTCTCTCTCTCTCTCTCTATATATATATATATATATATATATATATATATATATATATATATATTTCTCTCTCTCTCCTTCTCTCTTCCCTTCCCTCTCTGCCTCACTCTTGCTCACCCTCCTGCCTCCCTCCCTAACTCTCTCTCTCCCTCCTTCCCCTCTCCCTCACTCTCTCTCTGTGTCCCTCCCTCACCTTACCACCCCTTCTTCCATCCCTTTCTCCCTCTCTCACACTCTATATCACTCTTTTTTTCTCTCTCTCTCTCGCTCTTGCCCTCTCTCTCTCTCTCACCATATCCTTCTCTCTCTATCAATCTCTCACCCTCTCATTTTTGTCTCTACCTCTCTCTCTCTCACTCTTGATATTCCACCCCTCTCCCTCTCCCTCTCCCTCTTTCACTCTCTCTCTCTCTCTCTCTTGCTCATTCCTCACTCACTCATTTTCCCTCCCGCCTCTCCCTCATTCACTCATTTTACCTCCTTCTCACCCTCTGTGCCCTCTCCATTTGTATCATTTTCTCCATATCCCCATCTCCCATCTATTTGTCTCTCATTATGTCACCATCCCTCCCACCATAATCATAAGCCCAAAACTTAAATTTTAAATCTAAATCCTAAACCTAGCATTAAGTAAAAATAACTCTTTGGAAAATATGTAATAGCAATATATAATTTTATAAGAATTATAAACATGAAATCTATTCTACAAAATTAAACAAATAATCACACCCCATTATGCCATTTAAAGTGCAAAATCTAACAATTTTATAAAAGATACATTATAATAGGAATCATTTAGATAAAGTAATGAAAATGGTGCAATAAATAAATGCATCTTAAATTAATACTCAAATTTTTTTTGAAACAACATACAATCTAACATTTTTTATAAAAGGTACATTATAATGTAAATATTTTTGATAACGTAATGAAAATCATGCAATATATAAATGCATGTTAAATAAATACACATCTTCATACTGAAAAGGAGAAGAATTCACTTTAAAAATAATAATTAACAAGGTAAACCATGAATCAAAGACTCAAACTAAAGACTCATTACCGACGAAGGGTAGCGATGGAGAAACTCTAGTTGAAACTGGTACCTGGAGAGCGATGGCGGTGAGGAGGTGGCTGCAGGTTTGAAGACATACTTGGTAATTGGGGCCACTCATGGTAGACAAGTGGCGAAACCTGTCAACAAGCACGAGGCGCCTCAGTTATCATACCACTGCGAACATAGTGTAAAATTTTACTCTCTCATTTTTCATCTTTACAATTTTTGAAGGAAGGTTAAGCCAACAGGTTAGGCAAGCAGGTGCACGCACCCGGTGTGAGGTTGAACAAGTAACAACTATTAGTTGTTGTTGATCAGGAGATTAAGGGTAACCATGGTCAACAGATCATAAAAGGTGGAGGTGGATCCCGAGCCATGCAATATGCTAACAATGTGGGGTTTGGAGTCACATACCAGAATATGAAGAAGTTTATTGGTCTAGCTAGATTGCGTGCATGGATCTCTGGAAGCTTGGGAGAGGAGATGAAGAAGGTAGAGGATCCATTTGTTCTAGAGGAAACCCTAAATAGAATGGACAAAGGGATGCAATTAGCGACAGAGACTCCAATGAAAATTCAGGAGCGTTTAACACTGCCTGTCAAATTCTCTAGTGTAGAAGCGGGGCTTCAACGGGTAAGTGGTAAAACCATGATTTGCAGAGTTCGGTTATTTTTACGGGGGGTATAGAGGACATAGTAGCTATTTTTGGCTTCCTGAAGAAGCACATATTAAAATCATGCTTGGGAGGGGAGCTCTCCTCCACAGCCGTGAGTAAAGGTAGGGTGGTGGATGGCTTGGTGGTACACAGATCCCTGAGAGGCCCAGGAGAGGGAAAAAGGCAGTTACAAGGCTATTTGTGGGAGGAAGGTTTGGAGACAGTAGCCGATGCCATTGCAAGAGATAGGAGGGTTTGGGCAGAGTCACAAAGATGGGGAGGAGGGGCTACAAAAGAAGGGATATCATTAACATTCTGCCACCCTCAAGAAATATATGAAGATTCTCAGTCCACCCCTGGTAAAGACATAGCAGGCTTTTTCATGGATTTGGTCCTTCATCTGGAAGGGGAAACTGGTGAACCAAGAAGTAGTGAAGAGGGGCTTCGAGGTAATTCAATCGCTGAAGTGGAAATCCTTAAACAACGCGGCTGTGTGGAGCAGGGAAATGAAAGGGGAACTGATAGATCAGGGGGAAAAAGTAAGAAATAAAAAGTAGTAAGGAGAAAGGAGAAGATACCAAGTCTGGTCCTGGGTATTGACATTTCGGTTGACGAAGAAATGGAAACCGCCGAGCTCACTCTAGTTGGAAGAGCCAAAGGGAAAAAGTATTTAGAAAATTACATCAAATAATGGGCAACTAATGTGTGGAAGGACGCACCTGATCAGAGATTTGAGACTGTGACTTTAGCAAAAGGATGGTTTATGATGAAATTTCGGAGCAAGGAATCAATACAATGGGTTTTCAAGAGAAACTGGGGTTTTGGTTGGGTTCCAATTTTTTTCAAATGATGGAGCCCTCTTTTTGATGCGTAGAGGGAGAAGGTGGTGGACCTTCCAATTTGGGTTCAGCTTCCAGGCCTCCTACATCCTCTCTGGTCAGAAAATGTCTTCAGAGAGATATGAAATGAGCTCAGGTAATTCTTGGAAATAGACATATCATTTAAGAAGATAATGGAACAGGGGATGGCAAGGATTCTGGTACACCTTAACCCCCGAGAAGGTCTAGCAGAGGCTATTCAGCTACACTACAGAGATTGTTCCTTTATACACTTCTTGACTATTAACAACTTCCATTTTTTTATCATAGATGTCACGAGTACAGACACCTGGCAAAGGATTTCCCTCTAGGTATAAGGAGGAGGAGGAAACACAGGAAGGGAAAGAGCATGACAGAGCAAGAGGAGGTGATATTAGTGGAGAGGCCTTCAACTGAGGTATAAAAGGGAAATAAGAAGTGGGACCCTATGCCAAGGGAAGAGGAGGATACCATGGAAACACAAACAGAAGAGGTAGAGATTCAGATGCAAGAGGTGGAAGAGGTGCCAAGCTGAGATGAGACAGTGGAGGCAATTGTGACTACAATAGTGCCAATGGATGAGGGTACTATCCTCGAACCTCCCCTCTCCTTTTTTGATTCTATTATGGATATGTTATCTATGTTTTCAGGGCTTGGTCCTTCCAGGCATTCATATAATGAAATTTCTCATGTAAATTTACATGTAATATCTATAAATGAATCACTGGAAAATATAATCACCTCTATCCTTGAGCTTCACTTGGAACAACCTCCCCCTCCCCTCCTGGGTATCCCTAGTTCTTATAAACTTGAGGGTCAGAGAAGCCCTTACAACTAGAGATCCATAGAAAAGAAGGACAATCTAATGGAAGTGTTAGGGGGTCTAGGGTACATTTTGGATCATACTACTGGCCCAAAGTAGAGGGGAAGGAAGTCAAACCTTTCCAAAGCCCAAATTAGAGCTAAAATTGACATAGAAGATGGGAAGTAGAGTTCTTTAACATGGGTACTTAGAGCAGTGCACACCCCAGGAGTGGTGAAAAAATGATTATTCTCTCACTCAATTGTAGAGGGATGGCTAGTAGCCCCAAAAGAATATCTCTCAAGGCCTTAATTACCAAATATGGCCTAAATGTAATAATGCTCCAAGAAATGTTGGGAGCAGGTGAAGATGTCAAAACAACCCTTTCTAAGACATGCTCGAGATGGATTTTTCAGTGTCTGGATGCCAAAGGAAGGTCTGGGGGTCTTTCCCTAGGCTTCAAAGAAGGAAACTTAAAATTGATTAGTTCATGGGGATTGGAGAAAACCCTAGCTCTTGAAGCCTATTCCATCGATATTTTCACAAACCTCCTCTTCTTGAATATATACGGGCCATGTCAGGACCAGATGGTTTTTTGGAATGAGATGTGGGAAAATGTTGAAGATTGCAACAAGAAACAGTGAAGGAGGCATCCTGAAACATCATTCCTGATCCTAGTTGGAAAATAATCACCTAAACTAAGTGGGGCCCACACAGGTGATTTTTGGCGCAAAGTCTATTTTTAGACATTTCGATCATATTCTATGAGTTGCAGGATGCTATTTTTGGATGGTTGATCAAGTTGGAAAAATAGATGGACTTCTATTTTTAGACATATTGGGCGGAATCTATTTTTAGATTTCCAGTCTAAAAATAGATATGTCGAATATTATTAGCTTTTAATAATATTTGGACTCTAAACATTATCTTATTCTCTTGGAGCACTTCAGTTAAGTGCACAGATGTGGCACAGGAGCTGACAGAAGGAATTACGCTATTCCTGAGGGTTAAGTGGAGCTATTGCATGGAGACTTTAGTTAGAACTCATGTGACGGAGTTTGGTGGAGTTGTAGAAGTAGTTGGTGGAGTTGTGTTCGGATTTAACTCGGTTAGACACGGTTGAGCTAGTTGTCTAGTCTAACTGAATTGATACACTAGTGAGAGTGGTGTGAATTAATTAATAATTAACTCACTAAATAATAACTCATTAATCAACTGAAGAATACATCAGTTAACTACAGTGCATGGACAGTTTCAGTGGAGACCAGTGGAGAGGTAGGTGAAAGAGCAAGTGTGACTATTAGTTGTGACTATAGTGTTGCATTGTTTGCACCAAAAATTTAGTGGAGATGCCTTTAAGGATTGCGTGAGCAAGGCTGGAGCAATTTGAGTTCATCCAGAGCCATTCTTCAGAAGGGATTGCGCAATAGAGGTAGGCTAAAGGCTGGCAAAGATCGGTGCATGGATTTGAAAGATCAGGGGTTGATTAGTGTGTAGCGATTGGATTGTACTGAGAGCTTGTGAGAAGCTTTGTATGAGGATTGTTACATGATCTCTATGACATATATTATATACAAATAGTTGGGGTTTTTAGCTTCAGGCTTTCCCGTAAATCACTGTGTTAATGTGTGTGAATTTTTTATGGTTTTGATGTGTGCATGCAATTGATTTAATTTATGCATATGATGATCAACGGTGGAATAGATTCGGTATTGTGCATGAAGTCAAATAGTGTGTGTGATCGGGATGTGGACATATGCATGCGTGGTGCATATAATTTCTACATGGTATCAGAGCGATATTTGATCATTGCGACGGGTGCCAATTATTGAAACGGTTGAGTTTTTGTGCTGGTGGAATTCTGAATTTCTTCCGGCATTTTCTTGGTGTCGAAGTTGAGCATTCATTGAAATGTATTTCAACGGATTGCGGTGGAGTATGCCATGATGGCAGCTCAAATTATATTTCATGGAAGGACGGGATGGAGGCGGTGCTGGAGGATAATGGGTTGAAGCAGTTCATAGATGCTGAAATTCCTAAACTGGGTTCTAGCGATGCAGCCGCACTTGACACATGGAAAAAGAAGGTAGCAAGGTGTCGAAGGATTCTGTTGGAAGGTGTGAAGGATCAAATTGTGTCCAGCCTTCATGGTAAAGCCACTCCATTCTTGATGTGGAAGGCTTTGACAGAATTGTTCCAAAGCAAAAGTGACCAGAGGAAGTTGGCACTTAAAGACAAGCTCAGGAAAATAAAAATGGAGAAGAATGACATTATTCTGGTATACTTGAAAAAGTTTGTCCACTGCAGGGATGAGCCTGGGAGTGTAGGAGTTAGTGTGGATGAAGAAGACTTGGTGAGATTGGCTCTCCTTGGGCTTCTGAAGAGTTGGCATAGCTACGAGGACTCTGTCAATGGTCAGGAGAAACTGTCAGGATGGGAGTGACTTTGGTCGGATCTTGTGCAGGAGGAGATAAGGCAGAGTACCAGGGATGTCTCTTCATCAAAGAATGATGATGAAAAGGATTGCACTTTGGCTGCCAAAGAAAGGAAAGGGAGGGGGAAGAAAAATCCTTCTCAATCCGGTGCGGATGGAAAAGAGCGTGACATGTCCAAAGTGAAGTGTTTTCACTATCACGAACATGGGCATTTCACCACAAAATGTCCACAGAAGAAGAAGAACAAGTAGGCTGTTAGAGCTGCAGCTGGTGAGGCTCTTGCCTCGCATTTTGAGCTTTAATTCTCATTGATCACATGCATGGTGTCTAGTGCAATGGGATCGGGGTGGTACTTTGATAGTGGTGCTTCCTTTCACATGACAAGAGATGTGAATCTTTTCAGTGACTTGGTGGAGAAAGATCTCTAGTTGCATGTTGAGTTGGGCGACAATGGATGATACAATGCAACCAGCATTGGTACCATTACCTTTCAGAGGGAGTCAGGTAAACTCATTCTTTTACAAAATGTAGTTCATGTTCCAGGTTTAAAGAAGAATTTAATCTCAGTCGTAATGTTAGAGGATAAAGGGTATGATGTTTTATTTATTGAAGGAAAATTTTTCCTTCGGTACAAAGCAACATGAAAAGTCAAGAAGGTTGGGATTTGAGCGAAGAATCTATACAGACTTGAATTAGATGGGATTTCTACGGAGCTTCCCTCACGATGGGAAGTGTGCAGCCATCACAGAGAATTTAGAAGCCGAGAGGCAACGAGAATTTGCATGCGAGTAGGTGAACCTCGGGGATGTGGAGCAAACACAAGATGAGGATCATGGAGTGGGAGCAACCACTCATGCAGAGAAATTTTGTGCCAGATGGGCAGAGGGAGTGCATGCAGCTATACCACTAGGTGAGAGGTGGGCGACATGCATGATTAATCCCAAGAGGAGATTTCTGGGCAGGATTCATGAGATGGTGTGGATCTCATGGATTGAACCTGGCTACGAGGTGCCCACAGCGCAGCAGTAGCAAGATCAGTTGGAGTGATGCAGGCATATCAAAGTGATAGTGTCGGATACTGGAGCGCGGATCAGAGTTGACAGCAAGTGCAAGAGTGCATGGGTGCAAGAGTTCAACAGCGCAGTGGTTCCTGATGACATGTGCAGTTGGCCAAGTAGAAGTCGAAGACTTTGATGATAGATGCTAGATGCATCAAGACTGATTGAGTTGTTTGGAGCCTATTCAGTTTCAGAGGAGTTGCAGAGCAGATGCATGGAGTTGCATGGCGCTTGTGAAGGTTGCAGGGCGAATGCATGGAGTTACATGTCGCATGCAAAGACAGTCCTTTCTTGTTGAGAGGGAGTGTTGAAGATTGCAACAAGAAACAGTGAAGGAGGCATCCTGAAACATCTTTCCTGATCCTAGTTGGAAAGTGATCACCAAAACTAGGTGGGGGCCACACAGGTGATTTTTGTCGCAAATTCTATTTTTAGACTATGTCTATTTTTAGACATATGGATCATATTCTATGAGTTGTGGGATGCTATTTGTGGATGGTTGGTCAAGTTGGAAAAATAGATGGATTTCTATTTTTAGACATATTGGGCGGAATCTATTTTTAGATTGCCAGTCTAAAAATAGATATGTCGAATATTATTAGCTCTTAATAATATTTGGACTATAAACATTATCTTATTCTCTTGGAGCACTTGAGTTAAGTGCACAGATGTGGCACGGGAGCTGACAGAAGGAATTACGCTATTCCTGAGGTTAAGTGGAGCTATTGCATGGAGACTTCAGTTAGAACTCATGTGACAGAGTTTGGTGGAGTTGTAGAAGTAGTTGGTGGAGTTGTGTTCAATTTAACTCAGTTAGACACAGTTGAGCTAGTTGTATCTAGTCTAACTAATTGATACACTAGTGAGAGTGGTGTGAACTAATTAATAATTAATTCACTAAATATTAACTCATTAATCAACTGAAGAGTACATCAATTAACTACAGTGCATGGACAGTTTCAGTGGAGACCAGTGGAGAGGTAGGTGAAAGAGCAAGTGTGACTATCAGTTGTGACTATAGTATTGCATTGTTTACACCAAAAATTTAGTGGAGATGCCTTTAAGGATTGCGTGAGCAAGGCTGGGGCAATTCGAGTTCATCCAGAGCCATTCTTCAGCAAAGTTTGCACAGTAGAGGTAGGCTAAAGGCTAGCAAATATCGGTGCATGGATTTGCAAGATCGGGCCTGAATAGTGTGTAGCGATTGGATTGTACTGAGAGCTTGTGATAAGCTTTGTATGAGGATTGTTACATGATCTCTATGACATATATTATATATAGATAGTTGGGGTTTTTAGCTTCAGGCTTTCCTGTTAAAACACTGTGTTAATGTGTGTGAATTTTTATGGTTTCAATGTGTGCATGAAATTGATTTAATTTCCGCATGTGATGATCAATGGTGGAATAGATTTTGTATTGTGCATGAAGTTAAAATAGTGTGTGATCAAGAGAATCTTGGACATATGCATGCATAGTGCATATAATTTCTACAGAAAAATCCTTTATGGGTAAATCAAACTTTATCATAGGAGGGGATCACAATTTCTCAATTGGCCAGGCGAAAACCTGAGGTCCTACTGCTTGTACTGACCCTATGTTAGACTATTTCTCAAATAAAATTAGAGATGGCAATCTCATTGACATAAACCTCTTTAAGATGAGACCAACCTAGCGGAACAAGAGAATTGGTGAAGCTAGGGTGGCTAAGAGGCTTGATAGGTTCCTAATCAAAGAGGATCTTGTGAATAGAATCCCCATTCTTAGATAATGGATTAGCGAAGGGAGGGACTCGGATCATCATCCTATTCCCCTAAAACTCAAAGGATCTAATGAAAAACCGGAGTCGCCTTTCAAATTTAACCCTGGATGGCTTAAGGAGGAATCCTACAAATACCTTTTTAAGGCGTCTTGGAGGCCATAGGCGGAAGAGTAGGGTTTAAACAAAGCCACCCACTTATGGGAAAATCTGAAACGAATGAAGAACGCCACCATAGAGTGGGAAAAAAGGATAAAAGAGAAAGAGGAGGAGTAGTTAAAATGGATAGGAGAGGAGCTGGCCAGAATGGAGAGCCCAAAGGAAGATGGATACGAAACACTGTAAAAAAGGGAAAAATAAAACTTCAGGAGATGGAAAGAACGAAAATTTACCTGGAAAGAGAAGAACAATGGAGATTAAAGAGCAGAGCAATCTGGCTGTCAGTAGGGGATGAAAACTCAAATTTCTTGCATAACTATGCCAAAGGGAAAAAGAATATGAACACTATCTGGGGGATGAAGATGGAAGAGGATAGGATAGAAAAATATTTTGAGGAACTAGCTACCATGGGAAGGAACCACTCTAGTAATCTATTCAAAGCCCTAGATGTAGTGACTATAGCTGAAGTGGTGCGGGTGGCACAATTCTTTCCCATATATGTTGAGGAAGAGGAAAATGAGATGATTTCGAGGTTGGTGACAAAAGAGGAGGTGGAAGGCATTCTTAAATCAATGCAAAAGGACAAGAGCCTTGGGTCGGATGGGTGGACAGCATAATTTTTCCAACACTTATTTGAATCAGTGGGGGAGGATCTAACAGGAGTTATGGAAGAATCAAGGATAAAAGGAGTTGTTTTCGAAACTTTAAATTCGACTTTCGTAGCCCTTATGCCTAAGTCGGAAGAGCCTCGCTCTTTTGACGACTTTAGACCTATATCTCTTTGTAACTGCATATACAAAATCATTGCAAAAGTCATAGTAGTCAGACTAAAGACGATCTTGTCAAGAAATATCTCGAAAGAACAGTTTGGGTTCTTGGAAGGAAGGCATATACACGAATCAATTGGAGTTTCTCAAGATGCAATGCATAACATCAAAAGAAGCAGGAGAAAGGGGATGATTTTTAAAATTTATTTATCAAAGGCCTATGACAAGATAAGTTGGTTATACATAAGGATGATGTTGAATCATTTGGGTTTCAATATAAATTTCATCAATTGGGTGACAGGATGCATTTCTGATGTTATTTTTGCGGTGCTGATAAATGGGGCAGCATCTCCTTTCTTCAAAATCCAAAGAGGACTTAGGCAAGGGTGCCCTTTCTCCACTGTTATTTCTTTTGACAACAGAAGGATAAATTCAAATGTTGGTGGAAGCCAAAAGAAGGGGGGACATCTAGGGCTTTTAAGTAGCGATAAACCTCCATATCACTCATTTGTTGTTCGTTGATGATATCCTCCTGTTTAGTGGCAACAGTAGGAGAGACATCAAACACATCAAATCTATTCTTGACCTTTTCCTCACAGCCACTAGTATGAGCATCAATGTACAAAAATCCTTAATTTTATTGGAAGGATTCTCAGGAGAGGACTCCAGAAGGATCTCAGGGGAGCTCCCTTTTGAGGTAAAGAGGATGGACAAATGCTTCAAATACTTAGGTTTTTTCCTCAAACCTGATTCCTATAAATCACTAGATTGGATGTGGATGGTGGAATTTTTTTTAAAACGGGTAAAATAATGGAGTTATAAATGGATTTCCAGAGCTGGAAGGATGGTGTTAATCAAGTCAGTGCTAATGGCTATCCCGATCTTCTGGGTTGCACTAACTTGGATGCCAAAAGAAATTTTGGAGAGGATAAGGAAAATATGTAGCAAATTTCTATGGGCAGGATCAAAGGATGAGGCAGTGCTCCCATGGGTGGCATGGGACAAGATAGCCAGACCTAAGGACTGGGGGGGCTGGGGCATAAAATAGCTTCCCTATTTTGTGTCATCCCTGGCAGCAAAACTGGTCTGGAGAATCCTCTCAAAGGAAAACCTCTGGACTATGGTTATTAAAAGAAAATGCATTGACCAAAAGCCTTTGATTGAATGGATTTTATCCCTGAAAAAAGGCTCTTCCGGGCATCGGTGGTTTGGAAATCCACTCTTGGGTCTCTGAAAATCATCGTGGAGGGATTGGTGTGGCAGATTGGGAAAGGTGATCATCTTAGAATTGGTTTGGACCCCTGGGTAGGCTACAATGAGGGCTTCCGACTGCCAGAAAATTTAAGAACCCATCTATCCTCCAAAGGGTATATTTTCTCAAGTCAAATTGAAAAGAATGGGCTCTCGTTGATATGGCAACAAGCTTGGAAGTCAGGATAGGACTTGCAATTAGATCCCCAATGGAACGAGGCATGGAAAATCTACACGAATGAACTTGTGTGTTCAAATGTTTGGCTTAGAGACCGAACAATTGAACTGAGATGGGTCCATGCCCCTTTAGGCATATATTCTCTAAAGTTTTGATACTCTTTCCTTATGTCTAGGAAGGGGTGGGAGGCACCAGAATGGTGGGAAAAACCACTCTAGAAACTGAAATGTCTAGCAAAATCCAAACAATTCTTCTAGTGTATATTGAGGAACAAAGTCCCAACATGGGATAATATCCAAGAAAAGAAGAAAGAGGGGCCATGTTGGTGTTCTCTCTGCAAATTAGAATCCAAATCAGCCTCTCATCTCTTTGTCCTTTGCCCCTATAGCAAGTCAGTTTGGTCATAATCAATGAAGCTTCTTGGAAAGTCTCAGAGCTGGAACGAGGTAAATGCAAATGAAGCTTGGCAGGGTTGGTGGATTGGTAGCCAGGATGAAAACTAGAAAGTGCTTCCACTCCTAATCTCTTGGGGGATTTGGTTAGCTAGGAACATAAGTATTTTCAGAGATCAGGGGATTTCGCATCACCAAATAGCAACTGAATGTGCAACCATTTATGAGCTAATCTCAGTTCAAAATCCCAAATCAAATCCTAGAGCGATTATTCCTAAACAGATAAGAGGTGAGATCCTGTGGGCTTTTTTCGATGGAGCATCCAATCCAGAAAATCTTTGTGGGTCAGGTTTAGTGATTCATGTCAGTTCACGTAAAAGGTTGGAAGCCTCGGTAGGCATGGTCGTGATACAAACAATTTTGCAGAGCTCAAATCTCTTCACTACTTATTATGTTGGCTTATTCACCTGGGTCATCTCTCTATCCAAATCTTCGGAGATTCACAAAACCTCATAAAATGGTTCAACAAGGAATTCATTTGTCAAAATTATTTACTAAATCCTATTCTTGAGGAACTTTGGCTATTGAAAGAACATTTTACTTAAATCACTGTGTGCCAAATTTACAGGGAACATAATGCAGTGGCAGACATCCTTTCTAAGGAAGGTATATAACAGGATATGGGCAGCTGGAAAATCAGAGAAATAGACCCATATGGGTCAGTGGAGTCAGATTGACCATGTTTAATTTTGATCGCATTTCTTTTTAAATGTATATATGGCACTTTACAATTACTTAAACAAGAGGCTCTAAAACATTATTTTTCTGAAATCATGATACTACAAACTGTGATTTTGTGGGACTTTCGACTTATTTTGAAAACACTGTCATTACTATTCCTGTTTGGGCTGGTTTTTACTCATAAGAGGAGGCCCGGGAACAGACATAGGTCATACATGTTTTTTGTATGGTTAAAAACTGTTTATCAGATTGCATAATCTTTGGCATGGTTGAACCTCTTTCGACCGGTCTCTCGTCGGTGATTCTGATATGAGTCACAGAGTAAAATGAATTCTTCAATGCATGTGCAATGTAACTCTTTATTTCCTCAATAAAAATTTCGATTTTTTCTTTTGGAAATAAAATAAAATAATTAACATAAATAAAATACTAAATCCATATATATATATATATATATATATATATATATATATATATATATATATATATATATATATATATATATATATATATATATATATATATATATATATATAATGAAAGACAAATAAATAAATAATTATAAAAAACCTATATATGTGAAAAAAGAGAGAATTATTGACATTATTTTCGGCGTAATACTTCTCTTATTAAAATAATAATGATATAATTAAAACATCAAAAGCACTCGTAATCTCTATATAATAAAATAGACAAGTTAAACAAAACTACATTGAAACTAATAAGGGATAATCTGCATTTAATCCTGTAATGAGGCGCAGATGCGTATTTGGTTTTTAAAAATCATTTATAAAGAGTGGGAAAGGTACCTGTAATTCAAGTCGTAGTGCGATCTTATTTGTTCTGATTTGAACATCAGAACCTCAGATTTGAGCGATGGGAAGATAATCGACGGAAAGGAGTGGGGTCAGATTTTTTTAACGTTCTAAGTAGCAACAATTTGAAAATCCATCAAGACTGCTTACCCGATTTTTTGAAATCACAGTAACCATGCCAGGATTTCTTGATGGAGCAGTTTTCCCTTGAGCATATTACCCAAGTTGTCTATTACATTTAAGTTCATTTGATTGTCTCCATCCTATGAAATAAGCCACATTAAACTCAAGCTAGACCCAGACATATAGACATATTTAAAGAAGTAAGTAAAATGACTGCATAGTGTTTCTCCTTTTTATTAGACATTCTAATTCAGTCACCGTTGCATAGAGTGTGAAGAGCGGGAGTTGTGAAGGTGCCGTCCAAAAATAAATTGGCGATAAGCGACATCCATCAAACGACCTCCATCTCAGTTGAAATATTTTGCAAGATTTGTACAGGAAATTGCTGACCCTAAGCTAGAAGGGATTTTAGGATCGTAATTATACGACCCACTAGCTCCACAACATGAGGTGTAAATAAATTGATTTCAGTGGGTTGTTCATTAGGTTTCAGGTTCAAACTTTATGGGAAAAGTTGGAGATGGAAGTCATTTTAGGGAGAATTAAACTATCCCAATTCAAGTACAAGCTCCAAGTCTCACTCAATCTACAGGATAACATTCGATTAATTGTGGCACCATCTCATTTTGGGTAAATCATTCTTCCATCCCATTGAGTTAGCCCAAACTTAAACTTAACTTAGTTACAAAAAAATGCATATATACACTTATATATAAAATCAGAAATTATAATTAAATTTAACAAATTAAATAAATTGATTATTATTAATATTATTAAATATTTAATTAATTTTATTTTACTTTAGTCTTAAATTCTAATCCTGAGCGTCAAAACTTTTTATATTTTAAAAATTTCCTACTCCCCATCCAAAATATAATTATTAACAAAATCACTATTTTATATTTCTTAAATCATATATTTGAATAGAAAAATCAAGTCAATCAGCCAAAATATTTTCAAAACACTCCCATTAAAATTTAACAACTAAACTTTGCTATTTTAAACTTTTTAACATGCTCATAAAAAAATTAAAAAACCAATTAAACTATTCTTAATTAAATATATTAATTTAATTAAACATTACACACACGTATAAAAGCACCCTTTAAATTCTTAGGCATTTTTTTCCCTAAAATAAATAAAAATTCAATATACTTTCCCAAAATTCAATATACTTTACCAATGTGAAGAACATATCCCTAGGATTTCAAAAAATACATAACATTACTAGGCTGAGCCACATATTCCATCTTCCATGTGCTATCATTATTGTAAAGAGACCGGTAAATAGACACACATTATTATTATTCTTTGACGTGAGTTATATTCTCTGTTCTTCACATGATGGAATGTCAGAGCTTCGAGGATTTCTTTTGAGCAATTATTTGCAATAAATTGATTTTATGTATATGTTTATGACCAAACTTCATCGACCACCAAGCACCAAAATCATGGCAAATAATCTGTAAGGAGAAGAACATTGTGATTCCTTGACATGACTTGTCTGCTGTTTTTTGAAAAGAATGTCAACCCTTTAATTATTTTTGTTGGTACCATGTATAATAAATTATTTTTATTTGGTTAACATGTATTATAAATTATTTTAATATTAATATTTGTAATTTATTAATAATTAATATAGTTATATAAATTAAATAGTTGATAAATATGACATGTCTATTTATATAATTATGATAAATGGGTATTTATTTTTACTCTTTAAATTAAGTATGTTAATTTATATCAGTTTATCATGCAGATTTTTAATATGTATATAAGATTTGTTAAAATATCATGGACCAATACTATATATTATCAATGCCATACCAAAAAATATCATAACTCACTGCATATGACACTTATTCACCTATAACATTTTTTAATTAATTAATTTAATTAAAAAGGAAAAAAATGTATAACTATATTGGAGATAAATCTCAACATTTGATTTATGTGTATTACTAAGAATATTCTATGGAGAGTAAATATCTACCATCCACTTAATATTATTGATAATTAAATCAAAATTTTGGAGGCTCTATTCCAAAATGGACATGTCTATCGATGATTACTCGTTTTCACTCTTTGAATTAAATATTTTATTTATGAATATGGGTGGTAATCTTTAGATTCTCTTTAAAAGGAAAACTAAACTTGTCAATAAGTTTAGTGGGTTAATTTTATTGATCCTCATTAATGTTTTGGGCATTTGACTAGTTTTGTGTTAATAGTGTTTAGATAAAATAAACTTGGGTGAAGTGCACCAATTTAGATTGAACATTAATGTAAAAAAACAAATTCATCAGGTTTCAAGATAAAAATTTTCTTGATGAAAAAAAAACTAAATTCTATTCACCATATTTATTAAAGAAAAGATATAAAATGCAAAATATAAGGCTTTTGCAAATTGGAGTCAACCTAAAAAAATTAGTATTCTCTCCACCTAAATTTAAACCCACTTTGTAGCGTATTTACCTTAAATACCATCCTTAATAAGAGGAAGTGAAGTGTTTAAGAAATTTCCCTCATATATGATACTAAAAAAATAAAAAAATAAAAATACAAAAAATATAAAATGATAAAGTGTTTAAAAAATTCTTGATTAATTGTAGATATAAGGCTTTAACCAAAATGTTAAATCAAGACATTAAACAATATCACTAGTAAAAATTCAACTCATTATATTGCATGAATAGTTCCAATGATATAGTGAAAATTCAAACTCATTATGTTACATGAATAATTCCAATGATATAGAAACTCCTATCAATTGAATATTAATTCTATACCAACTATCAATTAATATTAATTCTATAACAAAGTTCTAGACTAAGGCATTAATCAAGGGACCAATGTCATTAGTAAAAAATTCATACAATTGAATATTAATTCTATACTAATTATCAATTGAATATTATTTGAATATTAATAGCAAAGTTCTATACTAAGGCATTAATCAAAGGTCCAATGTCATTGGTAAAAATTCTTAGGCAGGAAGATCAAACTCAATACCGACTACTTGCAAATATGGTTCCTTAACCAAAATGCCAAGTCGAGCAATTGGATGATACAAATATCATTAATAAAAATTAAACACACAGAATTGTAACAATGCATATGCACTGCCCATGTGGTGTAGAACAGTCGGTGATGGGGTGCACTGTTAAGGCACTCCGTTCTGTAAGGTCACCGGTTCGAAACCCATGGGTGGAATGGAAGGAGAAAAAAATGGGAAGATTAGGATTAGTCTAAACGAGCAAAAAAAAACAATGCATATGCATTCCAAAAATCAAACTCAAGATTAATTACGCATAAATATCAATCCTAAACCAAAATGCCAAACGAAGATATAAGGTGAAGTACCCATCTCATAAGTAGAAATTCAAGTTCAAGCCAGGCATTGAGTGAGGTACCTATATCATTAAAAAAAAAATCAAGCCATAAAACTATAATGATAGTTATGAATATAGGTGCTTAACCAAAATACCATATGAAGGCTTTGACAATGTATTAGAATAAAGGGTAGAAATTCTACCCATTAAATACATAAAAAGCTATGATAATAAACGAGTATTAAAAGGGGATGATAAAAGTATAATAGAACACGGTTTGAGAAAGTGTTATGTAAAGATGAGAAAGGAAAATATTTATGTGAAAATTAATTATAACATAAATAAATATATTTATTTCGTTAGAATAAATAATTTATAATATTATATAATTAATAATTATAAATTTAAGATAATTTAGTAAATTAAGTATTGAAATTAATAATAATGATAATGTATGTTTATGGGATGTAGAATAGATGTTGATGGGTGTATTGTTAAGTTATTTTGTGATGTGAAGGTTATCGATGTGAAATTCTGTTGGCAAAAATCTAGTTATGTTAAGGGCTGGTGTGGCCTAGGCCGAGTGCGATCACCAGGTGATGTTGACAACTTAGATGCCCCTGGATCGTGGTTTCTCAAGCCACAGGTCAAGCCTGATGTAATATCTGATGAACTCAAAACATTTGATAAATAAAAAAAAAACAATAATATTAATGTAAGTTTCAAGGGTTAGCTCAATTGGTTGAGCTCTCGTTGCTAAGTACCTTGCTGATTGGGAGGTCACGGGGTCAATTATCCTCAATCCCATACAATCCAATATGTAGGCCACATGTAAGTATGTCACGTCTCTAATAAAATATTAATAAAAAATAAAAAATCAATGTCGACCAAAAACAAAGATGAAAATAACCATATAAATAAAAAAACTACAATACAATTCAACACAAAGAATCGAAAATCCTGCTCCAAAATATTTTAATATTTATTTTAATTATATATTTATAAAATGAAACTTTAAAGGAAAATTCATACTGTATGGATATATTAAGATCTTTAATGACATCACTATTTCCATGTCAAAGTTGTAATATTTGAAAATATTAATTTTTTTATCATGCCATGTAAAAAACATCTAATATTAATATATCTACCTTGGATCTATCAAGCACTAAGAGAGATCAAATCTCTTCAGATACAAACCTCTTTTACAATGAAAATAGATTGATTCCTCTCGGCACTTGATATATCTGGGGTTAAGATGGATGTATGCTAGTATACCTAATTTGGTCGAGTTCCGAGATACCTAGCGTTTGTCACTATAACACCAAGATTGTATCCAAGAACCAGTAAGCTAGATATACCAAGAATTGAGGGAGTCTACTCCTTGAGCCTTATTAGAATAGGCCAAAAATGTTCTCTCATCAGATTTAAAATAACATGAGAAATATTACATCTCATTGCTCCAACCACACAATCGTCTCCAAAAAAATAATATAAAATTAAATTTCAATAATAATAATAATTTATTTGATATCTAATTAGTATATAAGATTTGTTTATTTATGAAAAAAAATTACTAAAATTTATTTATACACTATTCCCTCCGACTTTGTTTACATGATTTACTTAAGATGCGAACTTAAGAATGGATAGTGGAAGTTTTGAGCTTTATTGCATTGGGCGATGTTGTACTTACCATATCAAAGTGCTGGTGCTAATTTAAGAGGACCCCATGGAAAAAGCAATGATGGAGACATGTTAGTTAGAGTTGTTCGATTTAAAAATATGGAATAGTACTAGTTACTTTTAGATACTTTTAGATCAGTGCCTGCATATTCCTTCAATGTGTCAACGTCTTTTAGCATCTGTCCCATTTATATTGTTCTCTTTATCACCACATTAGTTATGTCTATTTCATTATATTCTTTTACAAAAAGCTCATCTGTTTTATGAATTTAAATTAAATGTTTTATAAAGTTGAAATTAAAATCTATATGTAAATTTGATGGTGTGTATATAACATTGATTCATTAATCGATTATATATATGTTTTTGATGCGTATGAAATACTCTTTTTAAATTTGAATGGTTAAAGGTTGTATTTTAGAAAGAAATTAAAATCAAAATATATTATAATTTAATCATTAAAATATATTATGAAGAAATTTTTCGGTAATAAGCACATTATTATGAACAGAGTTGACGCGTTTCGAACCAACCAGTGTGGTTCATCATCAGGATTAGGTTGGTTCGAAACGCGTAGACTTTGTTCATGATAATGTGATTATTACCGAAAGATTTCTTCATAATTTATTGATGGATCACAGAAGCCAAAAATCTATTAACATTAAAATATATATTATAATTTAACAATTAAAATATATATTATAATTTAACAATTAAAATATTTATTTATTTGTTTAATTAGATTGATAAATGTTTTAAAATTAGAAATTGGTTATGGAGGATTGGATGATTAAGTTAAGTTTAATTATGATGTTCCTTTTTAATCTTAGTAATCTAATTCCTAAGTAGATGGGAGTTTTTTGCTTTTATATCTTATAACTTTGGTCATTTACCATTATTCTTGCATCACTCCAATCTCTCACTTACCACTTTGATCTTTTGCTATTGCTTTAGTGTAGTTATTTTTATTGTTGCTATTTTGTGATCTTTTCCCACTTACCAACTGATTGTCATTTCTTATCGACATTTACAAATAGTAAGTTAAGTAACTATGCTAGAATGGTAAGGAATTAACAGTGAATTTCTAAATAGTCTTACTTTATAAAAAATCAATTGGGTTTATCTTGGGTGGTTGAGAGGAATGATTGGACCCTCCCTACTCGAGCTCAATTCCCACAAGTGACATAATGAGATTTGATGTAATGGACCGAAGCATGTATATTTGTCATATGAAATATAAAGAGTAATTTTATTAAAAAAAATCTTACTCTATAAAAATACCGAGCTCTTTAAGAATGTTGATGAAGATAGATAAAGAACAAGCTACTCTACACTTAGTGGCCTTTCGTACTCAACATTAACAAGGCATTTATAAACATAATAGGTTATAATAATATTTTAGGCTTTTCTATAAACGTGTGACTTTATGCTTACTTTATGTGATGAATTTGTAGTAAACTTCAAATATAAGAGAGAATTTATAATAAAACTTCAAAAAGAAACCCTAAATACTGAAGATACCCAAATATTCATTAAGAACAACACAAAAATATGGAGAAAAATACCTTTAAGATTTAAGGTAACACCATCAAATAGTCCTTACCAAAAGAATGACCTCACAATCTATGCTTATTACAAAACAATACGATTCAACACAAATTAAATACAATAATAATCATATGTTTATTCTTTTTTCATGAGTATTCCTAGGAGTTTATGCCAAATATCGTTTATTATTATATTATTTCTTTTTAATTACCTTTTCATGTGCTTCCTTAGACATTTCTTATTTAATAAGAGAAATATATTGCAATGCAATTTCTTTTGTCTTATACCAAAGCTTAATAAACTTCTCTTGCACATTAATATTAATTGTATCAATTAATTCTATCTCAAAATAATATCCACATCATCCATATATATGATTGTAGTAATCTTTATCCATTATAATATTTCAAATCCTATTTTTTTATCATTTTGACCATGAAACTGTGTGCTTTGAATATTCTTTGTAGGTACTTGCAATCTTCTAAGATTGATGAGATTGTTCTTTGAATATTCTAACATTGATGAAATTATGCTTGTAACTAGGATTAATAGAAACATTGACATTCTCTTGCTAAATATATCCATGAACCTGCAATATCAAATATGGTATGAAAATAAATCCTAGTGTTCTTCTTATCCTTCACAACATGAGATTACATATTTATGAATAATTTATGATATTCCCTATTTGAAAGATCCTTCTTCTTGTTACAGTGAAGCGAATCCCACCAAGGATTTATATCACCTCTTAAATTAGCACTTACCCACTATCTTGATGACTTTCCCCATAGCAACTTTGTCTCTTTTATGTATTCTTCAAAACTATGACCATCATATTTTCCATTAAAATACCAAAGTATATTGCTTGTGAAAAGCGAAAAATAGAACTAGGTTTTGAAAAAATCACTTACTTTTCAGGGTAGGGTTTGAGGTCTAATATGTATAATGATCATAAATTTTGTTGTACACCTTGGGTTGGCTATTATGACCCCGCTTATGAAATATCGTGACTTTTCTGGATCTATTGGTACTGTTTTAGTTGAAATATATGCACTTAATCAAAATAAATTCAATTTGTGATATTCACGACCACATTGGAAAAAAGCCTAAACAAAACTGATTTTAAACAAATGATATCTCTGCTTCTTGGACTCCATTTTGGAGGGTTTTTTTTTTAAACATGAAATTAAGTACTTTTTTGTAAACAAATTTAGATTTGGGGTTGTATTTTCCAAATTTAACATAATTTTTTTATAGAAATCAACCTGAATGCTACCATCCTCCATTTTACGTCAATAATCAATTTAAAACTTTTATTTTTATTATCTTACTTTATGTTCAATTTTTTTTCTCACGTTGTGTCCAAGAAAGATCTCTAATTCCACTTATATTAAAACTTAAAATATATAAGAGAAAATCCAGTGTAAAACTTTGGAAATAAACCATAAACACCAAATATATCCAAACATTCACCATTAACAACAGTAAGAATATAGAGGTTAGAACCATTAAGGTAGTGTATTGTCATTAAATACTCCTTATAAAAGGAATCAATCCATAAGTGATAATTTATAGAAAATAGTACAATTATGATCTAGGTGGATATCGGTGGCCACCCACCTATTCCATTGACTCACAACACGATTCTTCTAATTTTTCAATTTTTAGGCCTTGAACTTTCAAAGCCATTTTGAGGCCCTAGTGATTTTTTTTGGACAAACAAGATGACAATATTGGTTAGTTCAAAATTTTACTTCTTAGATATATCTTTCCAACATTATATCGTGCATGCCAAACAAAGATCATATGCCAATGTTACAACCCTAGGAAGTTGAATTTCCAACTTACCCCATCGGGGCCAAAAAATATTTTGTTCTTCATCTCCTAGGGTTAGGTTTTTGGATATTTAAGGTTTATTATTACTTCTTTATGATAAAAAATCCTCTAATCCTCATTGTAGCATAATTCACAAAAGTGCGTAGTCGTCTCATCTCTTCTTAGAGGTAAGCTACCACCATTTGAGCTAGTTTGTTTTCAGTATGCATGTATATAGATTCAACATTTTCCATTTATTAATTGAAGTCAAGTTTCATTGTATCTCTGTGTTTTTTTTATAATTCTATATATCATTTTGTTTGCTTCATAAATTCAGATTAGTGGTATGAGAGTGGTCTTCTCTTTCTATTTTTTTTATACATGTCCCAATTGAGGTTGGGGTATAAGGAGTTGGGATTCAAACTATTTGAAACCTTACAAGACTGTCCTCACTGACCTAGTCGACCTCCCATGGAGAAAGAAAATAAAGATAAGGGAGCATGAGATCTTATTAAATTGTTGCTCGAAGAAGCTCTCGCGCGACAAAGGTATGAGATGATGGATAATTTTTCCTATATCCTTCAATAGTTGTTGATAGGTGACACATCTTCATTAAGTGGTACCTTTTGAGGCACCACCCCATTTAAGTTACAAGTTAATTTTGATATTTCTATATTTGAAGGCCAGATAGATGCAACTGCTCTAGACAAATGGTTAAATCTACTATAAGGGTAATTTTTGATCCACATTTTTTCCAATAGAGAAAATATTACCTTTCACTCCTTAAGGCTACCCCCCATGTCAAATGATTGGTGGGAAACTTACTATGAGAAAAGAGACACAAAGGAATCCACACTATTTTCAGTTGCGCCCACTTAGGAATCTTTTATGGATGTTATTATGGAAAAATATTACTTTATTGGAATCTACAAAGGCCAGTACATGAGATGGACTACACTACAATAAGAAATGTACCAAGCAATTCCAGAGTTCACAAATATATTTCATACCTTTCACACCAAGCTAGGTGTTAAATACTTTCAGTGACATCTGGTGCTCAAGTACCATGGCTATTTACACGATTACATCTATAACAGCCCTGGTGAAAATTCCATGTAAAATTTAATAAAGGAAAAAATAAGACCACGGTTGATGGGACAATTATTCCAAGTTGAATGGTGGGAAAAATATCCTAGTGGTTGTTCATTTCAGTTATTTGGCTAAAGGAAATTGTCAAAGGAAATGGCAAAGGCTTTGGAAAGGCAAGAGGTATTAATTGAAATTTTATTTATGAAAATAATAGAAATTAGGAGAAAGGGGAGGCGAAAGTTTACAGGTTGCATGTGAGGAGGAAAATGAAGGATAATAATAGAAAATGAAGAAAATAGAGGCCTCATTGATAAAAAGGCTTTTGAGGATCAGTTGGTAAGATTTTTTTCTCACACTTATGGCTCTCATTCTATTTTCTCTCTCTCTCTCACTCTTGGACACTTGGAGTTTTTTTGGAGTACTTTGGCATTCAATCAAGAAATATAAAGAAGGCAAGAATATGGAAGGATCAAGCAAGGAAGAGCAGGATCAAGTAGCTACAACAAGATTCTTTGTAGGTATTGATTTGCACATGTGATTTCCTTTCTAAACTTGGCATGCATGGTATTGTTTATGGTTCTTTTCTGTCATGGCATGGGTTTTTCCAGGTGTGACAATGTTTTCAACCTAGCCTTTCCATTTCTGGATAGCCTTAATGAGATGGGTTATCATGCTTTGGTTGAGCTGGATTGCAGGATGGATTCGAATATAAGTGAGGTGGATCTATGAAATGAAAAAAAGCATGACCTAGTGATCCCTGAACCAGACTGTGGATCACGGTAAAGCCACTGGCCTAGTGACACCTGGACCGGACTATGGGTTGTGGTAAAGCCAATATTGTGTGCCTCGGTGGGCATAGGAATTCTTGCCGGTGAATGGCGAGATATAGGGTAAATCCAAGAGGTGTATTTCTCTTCGTTGAGCCTAGTAGTCTTGGGATGGGATGTATGGGAAAACCTAAAGAGTGAGTCTCGGTGTAGGGCTTAGCGATCCCCTGATCAGACTGTGGATTACGGTAAATTTTGAGAGGCTAGGAGGCACTAAAATTCCTCACGGTGTAGGGGGAGAACTCTGGTAGCATTCATGCTTGTTTGGTTCCTTTTGGTTGGTTATAAGTCCCACATTCATGCTTGGAATATGGCACGGGTGTGATTGGATGAAGAGAGATTCGGCTCAGCCAATATGTGGTCGGGTGGAACATGGTAGTCCCATCCCTAATTTGTTTCTACATTCATTAATGAGAAATTCATTCCCTTGGATTTTTATGTGTAAATGTATTGGTTTATATGTGGACTCTATGGCTGATGTATTCGTGGAATTTCTATTATTATTTTGCTGGTTATGAGCATGTATTATGGTAGTGATGATGTATGTCTCTCCTCATGTTTTTATTTGCAAATGAATAAACATTGTATCTATGACCTAATAGATAATACTACAACTAATGTTGTAAAGGAACAATGCTTCTTAGCGATTTTAATATAAGTATGAGACCTCTATATTCATATATATTATTTAACATTGTAGATTGCATTGATTCCAAGTGTTTGAAAAAATGTCAGTCCCGGTTGGGGATGGTCAGGTCTAGTCCTAAAGTTATTTTTTGGTTTATTAGTATTGTCCTCATGTGTTTAATGGATTCCGGAAGTTACAACAAGTTCTAGGCAGAGGCCGGAATTCTGGGCTTGAAAAGTGCCTTAAATTCCGCTTACTTCAACACAGGTATGATGGATATAGTTCCTGGACACAGACATGCAAGTTTGTGCATGCGTCCAGAGCCTCCCAAACACATGCATGTAGGCTTGTACATGTTTCTAGAGCTTAAGTGGGTTAAAAATTCAGTGGGACCGAGGGCAGGATACCTGAGTGGTTGGGATGGCTCCTAGGAGTGTTGTTGTTGATGTGTTTATGTGGATTCCACTTCCTTAAGGTCACCTAGAAGGTTGAATCATATCTTAGTAGCCTCTCCTCGCATGTTTATCCCGGTTGGCTGGTTACTTGGGTAGATGTGGGAGGAGGGTGTTACAGAGTGGTATTAGAGCATGGTTGACCCCTTGGACTGAATGGGTGATATGTGTTGGTCATTCATTCATGTCGGTTGCACGTGTGTTTTTCATCCTTTTGGTCTATATGCTTGTTTCATATGCATGGTGTCGATCATGGATGTCGTGATGTCGCCATGTGAAAGATAATGTTGTTGTTGTGAAGTGTGTCGTCATGAGTGTATGATTGTTTATGCATTTTTATGTGTTTTTCGTGCATACATGTTAGTTGCATATGTGCTCCTTGTGTTTGGGGACTATGTGCTTGTTGTGTATGCATGGTGGTGGTCATTGTTGCAGTTGTGTCGCCTTGTAAAAGTTGATGGTATTGTTGATTGGATGTGGTCATCATGAATGCATGTTAGTTGTATATGCATTTGTTATGAATGTCAGTGTCTATATGTTGTTATGCATGAATTATCATGGTTAAGGTTGTTTTCCATGAGGTCATTGTGATGTTATTGGTACGTTATGATGCTAATGAGTTGGTTGAGATAAAGCAGGAGATGCATACCATCAAAGTGAAGTTGCAACATTGGACCTCGAGGCAAGAGCATGTCTTCATACATGTTTGGATGTTGGACATGTAGGTATGTAGGTTAAGTATTGTTATATGCATTATAGTTATGAGTATTTCTTTCATTCTATTGATGCTATGGTTACATACATGATAGATGCAAGTTGGTTAATGCATTTATATGTACATGTTTCAGATATTCATGAATGATAGTAACCTGTGGTGGTATGTATTGCTATTGTTGTTTATGTTAAATAAATTATATTTTGTTGATGAGTATGTTATAGGTTAACTTGTTGTTGTTGTATGATAGTTATATTGATGATTAGGTTGCATGTTGTTGATGAGCATGATATATAATGTGTTGTTGTTATAGGCTAATGACTTGACGATTAGGGTTATTTCATTAATAAATTGATGTTATATGTATTACGCTAATTTGGATTGGACCATGAGATGGTTAGGGTTATGAAATTCATGCGTGAGTCGACCTAATTACGATAATGTGTTGTATTATGTCTAGATTGACTGTTTATATGTTATTGTTATGCATGAATGGCAATTATTTATGAGTATAGGGTGTGATCATGTTAGCTAGTTATTGTTATGGATATCATGACATTATTTATGTTTAAGTGGATATGTTGTGAAGTTATATCGTGCTAATATAATTTGATTGTGCAGACAAGATATCCTCCCCTAATATACATTAAGGTATGAGTTTTCTTATGTTGTATACTTGGTGCTTGAATGTTTGATTATGTCGTCTATTTGGTGATTTGGTGTCTATTACGTCATTTATTTGATCTATTTAACATGGTATGTTTCAATTTGATTTAATGTTCAATTAATTGCATGATATGAGAAAGTAGGTGATAGTTGTAGTGATATATATTATGACTGATGAATGTGAGTTGATTGTTATAACATATTTGATTAGTCTTGGTAGAGGTTAATTTCAATTTATAGATATGTTTCCTTGATCTTTGGTACATATGGCTGACATGTGTGTTTAGTTACAATTCAGTGTGCTTGGCACAATAAGGTAAGGTAACTAGTATTTTGTTGCATCTATTTATGCAATGACAGTTAAGTGGTTATGGCAGTATGATGCAAGGGATTACATGGAAAGAGACTACCATGAAATCTTGGAGAAGGATTAGGTTGAGTTTTCCTTTGGAAGCATTGGGAACCCATGGGGAATTGAGTCATGGTGTTTGTTGCTAGTCTTGTGCTTTCAGTCTTTGATGATTTGTTTGTGCTTGAGTTGCAGTTTTATTTATGTTTGGTACAAGGCCTTTCCACTTTGTTGTGGTGTTGTATTTTTTTTTTCATGGTATTCTTCCTACGTGCTCTTGTTATTTCTTTTATGTTTTGAGAATCTTGGGAATTGGTTTGGGAAAGAGGAAATTGAATGAATCCCAGGAAGAGATGAATGGAACCTGATAGGTAATGTAAGACCTGGATGAATCTTAGTGCATGAGTAAGCACAACAAAAGGTAAGAACATGACATTCGATTGGACTGGTTGTGTTCATTGTGGTAAATGGATGGTGGAAGAACAGTCGCGAGAAAGGTAACACAAAAGGTAAAGTGAATGGATCTGAGGTGTTAGATGCCTGGCTATGTTGGGAACTGTTGTTCTCAACATTGTGCATGTTGTGCACAAATAAACGAAGATCTGTTAACCTTTACCTTATGTTATCTGCTAATTATTTTGTGATCATGACTATGGTGATGTTTATATATGTATACATGTATGTATGTATGTATGTCGTGTCTAACAGGGTCATCATTGATCATGATCATTTTATGCTAATGATTATATATATGTATGCATGCATGTACCTATGTCACTATATGACAAGGTTTCAAGGATCATTCTTGTGGAGGAATGATTGCTTATGCAGGTGGATGGCATGAAGAGGTTCTTGGTCTTATGAGGAATCAAGTGGGAAGAGTAACCCTAACAGATATACAAGGTCAGTATCATGTGGACATGAATCGATATTATATTCTTGTACTATGCCTATGTTTATGTTATGGACAGGTAATGCTGAGGGGTACATCAACGAAGTGAAAGTAGTGTGATTTGCGACATGCTAGGATAAGCATGGATAGTGGAAAGACACTAAAATCAAGGTTGCTTTATGGAGTTAGTGTGTGGTCTATGGATGTGCAATACTATTGTTGTGTATATGTTGTATATTCAGTAATTGTACCTATGGTGATGTGTACATGTAACATATGTAGTATTATGTACGTATGATGTTATATGTTTGTCATATATATAGTTTTGTGTGTATATTTCACATGCAATGTTACGTATAGATGGTGCTATGTACCAGTTGGATATGCGGTTCTTTGTACATATCATACTGTGCGCATGTTGGATATGCAATGTTGTGTGCATATGGTGTTGTGTGCATGATTGGATATGTGGTGCTATGTACATATGGTGCTATGTACATGTTGAATATGCAGTGCTATGTACATATGGTGTTGTGTGTGTGTTGTACATATGGTGCTACGTACATATGGCATTGTGTGCATGCTTGTACATGTGGTGTTGTGTGCATGTAGTGCTGTGTACATGTTGTATATGCGGTGTTGTGTACATGTCGTGCATGTGGTGTTGTGTACATTTCATGCATGTGGTGCTATGTACATGTGGTATTGTGTACACATTGTACATGTAGTGCAGTGTATATGTGGCGTTGTGTACACGTTGTGCAGGTGGTGCCGTGTACATGTGATGTCATGCACACATTGTGCAGGTGGTGTTATGTACAAGTCATACTATGTATAGGTTATGCATATGGTACTGGTATACATGTGGTGTTGTGTGCATTTTGTACATGTTGTGTCACAGGCATGCGGTACTATGTATGTGCATGGTGTAGTTGTGGTATCATGACATATATATTGTGTTGTGTTGTACACTAGATGTAGGTGTATTTATTGTGTTGTATTGTAAACTGGGTGTAGGCATATGTGTTGTATGCTAGTGTAGGCATATGTATTGTGTTGTATTGCACACAGGGTGTAGGTGTATGTGTCAGATGCCGATGTGGGTGTGTGTATTTTTTGGTGTTGTACGCTGTGTGTGGTTGTATGTGTGCGATGCACACTATGTGTATGTATACGTGGTGGAAGAGAAGGCATTGGTGCTTGTTGGGTGTAGAAACCGATCCAGTGTGTGTAAAAAATAACAAAGGCAAAGGTAAGGACCGATGAAGGATAAGTATCAATATTCAATTCTATTATGCATGTGATCTATGATTCTAAATTATGATGGTTACATGTGATTTATGATTATGGTTTATGATGATTGCAAGAGATTCATGATTTTGACCTATGATGGTTGTGTTTTGAGCTAACCAGATGTGATATGTTTATACATGATAATTTGATCAAACAACTAGTTTGACTTGTTGTGACAGGAAGTGAACAGGATTGCAAGTGTACCTTGTTGAAAAATTACCAATGAGGTATGATGTGAATTTGTTTCAATTCATTTTGAATCTAATGGAAGTTATGTGCTTGGTACAAGAAGCATGAAAATTCCCAGGTGGATGGTTGAAATGAAATGTAAGAATTAGCAGTGTCAGCAAAAGGAATTGGAATATGCAGTAGTATGTTGGTAAAGCACTTTAGGAGCAGTGCCATTGTGGGAGACAAGTACCCAATAATTTCCATTGATTTCCATGAGCATGCTATGACTGGTATGATGGTTTTGAGGCAAGGGTATGCCTTGGTTTTTGCATATTTCGATGCGAGGAAGCCTTGCCAAGGGATGGAGTGCCTGGGATGGGGGTGCCATTGGAACTTGGAAGGTGTGTGACTGCACAGAAAGGGGTGACCGGTCACCAGATTTCCCAAGGGATAATGTAACAGAGAAGGGAAGGTCGAGGATGGATTTTTTTTGGTCATTAGCATTTCCAGATGGAATCAGATGAAAATTGGGAGTGTGACCTGGAACCATTAGGGGAATTTTGAGGTCTAAAATGGGCCTCCTAAGGAAATTATAAAATAATAGTGGAAATAATAAAATAAGATTTGATGACATCATCAAATTTTAGAGGGAAAAAGAAAAAACTACTTTTTCAACTCGTATTTTCAACTTATCTCCCAAATTGTTTACTCAAATTTTGAGCGAGAGTACTCGTTGGATGCAAAATTCAATTCCTCATCTAAGGAGTACCCATGTTGCATACTTTCGATGCACCCTGCTACACAAAAAATGAGAGATACATGAAAAACATGATTGCAATCACGTTTTTCATGTATTTCTCATTTTTCACATAGCAGAGTCAATTGAAAGTATGCAACATGGGTACTCCTTGGATGAAGAATTTAATTTTGCATCCAACGAGTACTCCTGCTCGAAATTTGAGTAAAAAATTTGGGAGATCAGTTGAAAATACGAGTTGAAAAAGTAGTTTTATTATTTTATTATTTTTTAATATTTTTACCCTTTTACTTAAAAAATGATGAATCATCCCCCATGGTTGACATCATCATCTTGAATCCTATTGGTTCTTATAGAGTTTATTTTTGTTGTAATTTTTTCTTAGGAGGCCCATTTTAGACCTGAAAATTCCCCTAATGAATGAGCCAATAACTTTTCACTGAGGGTACAGTATTGCAAGATTGTAGCACTGGATACTGGACGCAACTTTGACTTTGGCAGTGGATTCTGGACTTCCTAGGAATGAGGTGAATCCTAGTATTACTTTGAGGGTGGAGGTGTGAGCCTCTGGATTCCCTTGTTGCAGATGAAAGCATCGTATTCTTTTAGTTGTTAGTTGAGAAAATACACATATGTGTATATTATTTTAAATACTGTAATGAGTTGTGTTATAAAGCTCCAGTAAACAATATGTTTTTATATTTCAACAATGGTCATTGTAAATACTGCAACGAGTTGTATTATAATGATCTATAGGCAGTATGCTTTTTTTTTTCAACAATTTTGCTGGTTGTAGGTGTCATTGAGCACCGAGGACAGTGTTCCCCCAAGGGGGAGGGTTCAGTAACACCATTGGTGAAAATTCTATGTATTATTTAATAAAGGCAAAAAATATACCACAGTTGATGGGACACTTATTCCAAGATGAATGGTAGGAAAACCATCCTAGTGGGTGTTCATTTCGGTTATTATGGCTAAAGGAAATTGGAAAAGGCAATGGAAAAGGCTTTGGAAAGGCATGAGGCATTAATTGGCATTTTATTTATGAAAAATATGGAAAATATAAGAAAAGGGAGGTGAAAGGTCACAAGTTTCATGTGAGGAGGAAAATGAAGGAAAATAATGGAAGATGAAGAAAATAGAGGCCTCATTGATAATAAGGATTCTAAGGATTAGTTGGCAAGTTTTTTCTCACACTTATGGCTCTCATTCTATTATCTATCTCTCTCTCACTCTTGGACACTTAGATTTTTCTTGGAGCACTTTGGCATTGGATCAAGAAAAGAAAAGAAGGCAAGAAGAAGGAAGCAACAAGCAAGGAAGAGTAAGATCAAGCACCTACAAAATTATTCTTTATAGGTATTGATTTGCATGTGTGATTTCCTTGCTATACTTGGAATTCATGGAATTTTATGTGGTTATTTTCTGTCATGGCATGGGTTTTTCTAGGTGTGACAGTGTTTTCATCCTAGTCTTGCCATTTCTGGATAGCTTTGATGACATGGGTTCTCATGCTTTGGTTGAGTTGTATTGCCAGATGGATTCAAAGGTGAGTGAGGTGGATATCCAAAATGACAAACACATGGCTTAGTGATCCCTGAACCGGAATGTGGATCGCGATAAAGCTACTGGCCTAGTGACCAATGGACCAGATTATGGGTTGTGGTAAATCCAAGCTTGTGTGCCTTGGTGGGCCTAGGAATCCTTTCCGGTGAATGGCAGGATATATGGTAAATCCAAGAGGAAAATCTCTCTCTATTGGGCCTAGTAGTCCCGGGATGGGATGCATGATAAATACTGGAGAGTGAGTCTCGGTGTAGGGCCTAGTGATCCTTGGATCAGACTGTGGATTAATGTAAAGCTTGAGAGATTAGGAGGAAATAAAACTCCTCACAGTGTAGGTGGAGAACTCTCGTAACCTTCATGCTTGTTTGGTTCCTTTTGGTTGGTTATGAGTTCCAAATTCATGCTTAGAATAGGCACAAGGGTGATTGACTGAAGAGATACTTGGCTCAACCAATCTATTCTCGGGTGGAATGTGGTAGTCCCATCCCTGATTGGTTTCTACATCCATTAATGAGAAATTCATTCCCTTGGATTTTTATGTGTAAATGTACTAGTTTATATGTGGACACTATGGATGTTGTATTCATGGAATTTTTGCTATTATTTTGTTGGTTATGAGCATGTATTATGGCAGTGATGATGTACGCCTCTTCTCATATTTTTATTTGTAAATGAATAAACATTGTATCTATGACCTAATATATGATAATGCAACTAATGATCTAAGGGAACAATGCTTCTTAGTGATTCTCAGATAAGTATGAGACCCCTATGCTTAGATTTGTTATTTAAACCTGTAGATTGCATTGATGTCAAGTGTTTGACAAAATTTCAGTCCCGGTTGGGGATGGTCAGGCCTAGTACTGAAGTTAGTTTTTGGTTTATTAGCCTTGTCCCATGTGTTTAATGGATTCCGAAAGTTACATCAAGTTTTGGGCAGGGTCCGAAATTATGGCCTTGAAAAGTGCCTTAAATTTCATAGACTGTGGCATAGGTCTGTTGGAAATAGTCTGTGGATGCAGGCACGTAGGCTTGTGCATGCATCCAGACCCTCTGAGACGCAGGAATGCAGGATTGTGCATGTGTCTAGAGCTTAAGTGGGTTAAAAATTCAATGAGAGCTAGGGGAAGGATACCTAATTGGTTGGGATGGCTCCTGGGAGTGTTATTGCTGATGTGGAAGGTATGTTTGATGTGTTTCCACTTCCTTAAGGTCACCTAGGAGGTTGATTCATATCACAGTAGCCTCTTGTCACATGTTTACCCCGGTTGTCGGGTTACATGGGTAGATGTGGGAGGAGGGTGTTAGAACATCCATACAGAAATGGATTTTATAGACATTTCCTTGCTTGGAACAACATATTGATATGTTTTCAATATTGATAAAAAATTTAAATAGAAGAAGCATTACTTCAGATTTGTGAATCCTTCAGAGTAGAAGCAGGGCAAGGGCATCCCAAATTGTAGAAAAAAGAACAGAACTAGGGTGTACTACCGTAGGAAAACCCATTTAAGCCAAAAATAAATAATGGTAATGGGAAGATGAAGAAAGACACAATAACATCGTGTGAGTTCCAAAAGAGACCCACTCATAACACCATTGAATGTCACACTAGGTAGTTGTCAGTGGTTGAGCTAAAAGCCTCAGAGTTAGATGTAGGTTCTAATTCAGAACCAGATCGAGACAAGGGGAAACATATCATTGATGAAGAACCCAATGCACTTATTTCCACCACCAAGGTCCAAAAGAGAGAGCCTGAAGATCTAGAGGAATGTGAGAACCTATTTCATTCACAAATGTGGGTGAAGGGTGCTCCACTTCATTCCATTGTCAATAGTGGGAGTCAAAATAACCTCATCTCAAAATAGGTCATTAAGCAGTTGGGATTGTTGACAACACCACAACCGAAAACATACACCATTGGGCGGCTCCACTACGGGAAAGATATTAACATCATCCAGTAATGTTGCCTACCCTACAACATTAATAATTTCAAGGACAAGGTATTGTGTGATGCTACTCCCCTTGAATTTTGTGATGTTTAATTATGCCAACCATAATTGTGGAAGAATAATGTTGTATATGAGTCTATACCTTGTAGTGTTATTATTGCTTTGGATACACAACTATAAATGATACAAGAGGTAGCCTTGCCTACTACCATTTCTTTGATCTATGCTAAGAAATGTGGTAAGCTCATCTACCATACTAATAAATTTTTCTTATTCCTTAGTCACTCTCAAAGTAAGGAGGAGAATGTGGCCACATCCATGCCCTCCACACAGGGCTCCCCCATGCAATAAAGGAAAGTGGATAAGGTTATCGAAGAATGTAAATACATCTTCTCCTCACCCACAGGGGAACCTCTACACTGTAAATTCAATCATTCAATCAATTTGATCCCCAGAGCACATATACCCAATGGTCCAATCTATTATTGTTATCTTATGGAAATAGAGGAAATCAAGCAACATATCAAAGAGGTGCTACAAAAATGGATAATTAGAATGAGTTCCTCATCCTCTGGAAGCCCAATTTTACTTGTGTAGATGTGTAATATTCATAAATTAGCTTCAGCTAATGGGAATATTAATTTTGTTTTAAAAACTTAGATGGATGAATAAATGGGCAAGGAGGCTCATAGTTTGCTCAAGTATGAATAAAAATCCCTCATAATGTGAAAAGGGATCATGAAATAACTAGAGCAAGCATCCACATGTGTGACCAAGGTCTAAACTATGTGGACAAGGTTAAGTTTGAACAAGTCAACATGATTTATTCTCAAAGAAGTGGATCCTAAATAAAGCCAGCTCAATGTGAATGGAGATCAATCCAGCTAGTTAAAATGAAGGCACCTTGAGTGTGAAAAGGAAAAGGGCATGAATATTCATTCAAGGTTGAATAAATCAAATAGCATTGTAAAAGGATGAGAAAGGCACATGGGGACAACGTAAATATGGTGGAGGAGCCTTTACATGGAAGCAACCTCATAGTGGGTGGGACCCATGGTGAGGAAGCTCATCAATTATATAACAGATGAGATGGCAAGCATAGGAACATATTGGAGATTATATTTTTATGTGGTCTACTTAGACTTCCTGCATACTTGGCTTTTTAGCTAAGTTGCTGCACTGCTTAGTGCAAGGGTTTTCTCAGGTGGGGATTCCCTACTCTTTCTTGGAGATCTTGTCTAAGAAATATAAGAGGAGATTTATGATCTGAATTTTCCACTACCTGGTGTTGGGCCAAGCACTTACCTTTAGCAAAAACGTATTCCCTTCATAAAATTGCGTTATTTCTTAAGGTGTGCAGTGGGAGGGGTCAAAACCCCATTTTGAGGAGCTAATTTCCCAAGAGGAGGATCAACCTTTCTTTGGGAGAGATAGAAGAAGATTCTATAGCCATTTATTTGTATTTTTAGCCATTATTATTCAAAGCTTCAGCTATACAACATGATTCAGCCACAAATTTGCAGCAAATTTCTCTTGTATATCTTTTCTGTCAAGAAACCTTTGCCGGGTCTTCTTGGATCTGTATAAAAGAGATTAGATCTCTAATTTTATGCCTCATTGAATAATATAATAAGAATATCTGATTTATTTCTCTATTTTCTTATTTTGACCTCCATTAGACTGTGCAGTCTCTTATGTAGAAACTCCATTATTTTGCAGTCTTGGGGTTTTGTCAATTTTAAGTTGTTTTGAGCATGGGAGGCCTGTTTAACTAGGTTAAAGGCATTTGTTTCTGAAACTCTTTTGCATGAATGTCTTATATTGTCTATTCTAAGGGAAACAACCGTTATTTTTCACTTTTATAACTCAATATTAAGAAAATAACGTTTTTGGGGCCAAAACTACTGCTTTTCCCCACTTGGTGAAATTGTAAAAAGGAATAGTTTGTTGTTGTGATCATTCTATGGAAGCTATGTGTTTAAATACACTATATGAGTTGATCACTTGCTACTCTCCAACCTTGGAATACCTAAAGTATTCTTATTGTTGTAGAAAATCCCAATTTTGGGATATTACAGTGGTATCAAAGCATAGTCTTGGCTCAGCCTATGAGATTCAAGAATCATGGAGTCTTCTTATGGGGAGGAGGAGATTTTCAGAATAAATCAGAGAAAACCCTTGTTTTCTGGAGAAATGAGGTTCTCAAAACTTCTCTTTCGAAATCTGCAGGGTGAAAGCAAGGGCATCAAAGAAATGAGGAGGGAGAAACATGAAGATCCATCAACTGGATTTATAAAAGATGAAGGTTCTAAGTACTCATCTTATGGATATGAGCACTCAGCCATATCATTAGATCTACCACATTCTATCAGCAATTTCTTCATGAAGAGGAAGAAATGAGATGTGCCAAAGAAAGATACTCTTGGTGACTATTTGCAGGAATATGAAGCCCAATCTGAGGAGTTCAAAGACCACTTGAATTTCCAAGGGTTTTTCCAAATGAAAGAGGAAAGGAGCACAAGGATCAAGAATCAGGGTGAGGTTAGATTTCTCCTATCCCCTATGTCCAGCTAGGGCTTGGGTGAAGGAGCTAGACACCTTTGTGCAACAACACCAAGTTTCAGAAATTGAATCCATCAAAGTAGCAGTGCTGCATTTCGAGGGTAAGGCCTATGCTTGGTGGTTGTTTGAATCATTTTCCTTGAAGAATGCAAATACATTTACTTATGCAAGGTTAATTAAAATATTAGTAGATAGGTTTGATGATATTTCATGTGAAACATCTTCTATTGAAATTGTCAAACCACATCAAACAAAACTTTTGCATGAGTTGGGAGGGTCTATAAATCCAACTCCGTTTCTGAGAACCACTGAAGAGGAGGTGAGCTTGTTTGATACTTTTCCAAGGGCAAGATATCCATTGGATGAAGGGCTTTCTTCTCAAAAGGAAGACATGGAGATTCCTTCTTCAAAAGAAGACCAAGATCTAGGGTCTTGTTGGAAGTAAGGCAATTTCAACTATTGAAGAGGAGAAAGGGAAGATAGGAGGAGATAACACAGTCATGACAATGGCACCTCAAGCACCTCATGAAGAAGAGGATGGAGCACTTGCTCCAAGAAAAGAAACTCTTGCACTCTTGCAAGAAGTTCCAGAAGGTCTTACACATAGAGTTCTTGGCATAACACATGAGCAACATGTACCATCATTGTCAAATGATGATATCTTGAGAATAAAAGGAGGAAAAGAGGAGGAAGGGAATCACAAGATGAAGAACATGTACCCTTCTCTTTTTCAAAGCTTTAAAGAAAAAAGAAGGCAAGAGGACCTATTAAATAAAGGTAGGGGAAAATCTGTCCACTTACATCCACATCCTACTCTATGCCTTGATGCCTCTTCGCAAGGAGGAATTTCAGCAGGAAGACCTCCTGATTGGAGGAATACTAAAGTGTTCTCTCAACTATATGCAACAACAACATATTTGTCTAGAGAGGGAACCTTGGAAGGAGCCACTACAGCGTTGAGAATCATTGATGAAAGGCTAAGCAAGTTTATGAAATTGACTTTGCTATCTTCCATTCATCTATTTGCATTGGAGGGGATAGATTCAAAAATATGTGTTGATATGAGCATAGTATCAAGTGGCTACTCCATAGCTTTGGAGCAGTAAAGGATACTCCAATATATAATGAAAAATTCTGAACATAACAAAAATATATTTTCATTTTTGTATGCAGGAGAAAAATTGTGGAAATTTTGGAGAAAGAGAACCTTTCAAAAGGAGGGTGACTCTCCTAAACTTCAATCTTGTCTTGAGCAAGATCAACTGCAAGAGAGGCAGCAAAAGAAATTTGGGGATACTCCAACATGTGACTTTGACATCAAGCATGTCAAGGAGGAGAGCCATCATATGACAAATGCATCATTTCATACTTCTACATCGCTGTCAATGTTGGGAAGCCTAGACCTTTATTGGGAGTCCCAACTCTTGATGGAATATTCCAAGGACCTATTCACATGTAAGGTTCTTGATGGGAAAGAAATGGATGGAAAGCATAAGGTAGTTAATGGAATCATTTATGTTCATGATCATATCTACTTAACTAAAGATTCCAAGCTCAAGAAAAAACTACTTAACACAACCTATGAGGTCTTGGTTTCAAACCCCACTGGTTTCATTAGAACATATCGTACTATCTTAGATGGATTCATGTGGGAAAATTTCAAAGAGGAGATGCACTCTCATATGAGTAAGTGCATGGATCATTTTTTGGTTGAGGAGGAACATAGCTCTTGGGAAGAGTTATCATTATCACCTCCTTATTCATTGAGTGTGAGAGGGAGCTCATCCATGAGCCACCTTGCTGATGTTAATCAAGTGTATGATAAACATTGTATTGCTGAACCTCATGATGTATTTATTGTATACTTGCATTTTATTAACACTCATGTGCAGGTCTTGGCTCCAAGAGGGGGCACTTTTTCTGATGGGCTTCATGAGCCACTTTGGGCCATGAACAATGGTGATGCTAGCCATTCCTTGGGAGATCTTGGAGAGGTGATGTACTCTTAATGGTGTGATTATTTAACACCAACCATCATACACCTTCTCCAAGCATGCAAGAAGGATGGGGCAGCAAACAAGTGTTGGGGAGAACACTTGTCATATCATATTTTATGGCAGTTAGGAGGAAAACTGCATTGGTTGCACACGAGGGACCATTTTCCTTCTCCTTTATTGTATATGGTAGCTAGCATGATCTTACTTATGATCCCACATGTTTAAGATATTATTATCTTTGTTGGAGGCATGGCTAGAGAAGAGGCACACTTGTTGGATGTGCCCTTGGGGGAAGAGAGTCCCTACATTTTCTGCACTACATGTTCTAAGGGGAGCATGGGAAACTATATGGCCACCATTGTATACCACTTGTTTCTTTATGATGGGGACCATATGTTTGTTTGGAGCACTTGGGGCATGCCTCTCATGAGCAATTGGGAGGAGCTTTTCCATGAATTACCAAGCTGGAAGGTGATTCATTTTATTTGGATGATATCATGGAGGAGGGAGACCTTCATTGATGATGAAATTCCCCATGATTGTCATCACTTCTATCTTGAGAAGGCCATGGATCAGCAAGGATGTTTCCACAAAGACCTTCCATTATTTTATAAGGAAGGCCCTTGGGGTTATTCACCAAAGGCCAACTTGCACACTTGGGAGGAGCCATTGGGAGATGGAATTTTTGCAGAAATTCTGAAGCAATGGAGGAGACTATTGGATGAAAGGGCCACAAGAGAAGGAGGGGAGATTTTGCAGCACACTTGCAGTTGCTTGAGGACAAGAAACATTTGGGAGGGGGAGACTGTAATATTCCTAAATTAGCTTCAGCTAATGGGAATATTAATTTTGCTCTTAAAACTTAGGTTGATGAATAAATGGGCAAGGAGGATCATAATTTGCTCAAATATGAATAAATATCCCTCCTAATGTGAAAAGGGATAATGAAATAACCAGATCAAGCATCTACATGTGTGAACAAGGTTTAGACTATGTGAACAAGGTCAAGTTTGACCAAGTCAACGTGATTTATTCTCAAAGAAGTGGATCCTAAATGAAGCCAACTCAATGTGAATATAGATCAATCCAGCTAGTCAAAATGAAGGCACCTTGAGTGTGAAAAGGGACAGGGCATGAAGATACAGTAAAGGTTGACTAATTCAAAAAACATGTCTAGATACATTGAACCACCTTGATGGAAAACACAGTTTTAGCGGAGGAGCCTTTGCATGGAAGCAACCTTATAGTGGGTGGGACCCTTGGTGAGGAAGCTCATCAATTATATAATGAAGGAGATGGAAAGCATAGGAAAATATTGGAGATTATATTTTTATGTGGTCTTCTTAGACTTCCTGCATACTTGGCTGTTTAGCTAAGTTGCTGAACTGCTTAGTGCAAGGGTTTTCTCGGGTGGGGATTCCCTACTCTTTCTTGGAGATTTTGTCTAAGAAATCTAAGAGGAGATTTATGATCTGAATTTTCCACTACCTGGTGTTGGGAAAATCACTTACCTTTAGAAAAAACGTAGTCCCTTCAGAAAAATGCGTTATTTCTGAAGGTGTGCAGTGGGAGGGGTCAAAACCCCATTTTGAGGAGCTAGTTTCCCAAGAGGAGGATCAACCTTTCTTTGGGAGAGCTAGAAGAAGAGTCTACAACCATTTCTTTGTATGTTCAGCCATTATTATGCAGAGCTTTAGCTATACATCATGATTCAACCACAGATTTGTAGTAGATTTCTCTTGTATATCTTTTCTATCAAGAAACCTTCGTTGGGTCTTCTTGGATCTAAATAAAAGAGATTAGATCTCTGATTTTATGCCTCACTAAATAATATAATAATAATATATGATTTATTTCTCTATTTTCTGAGTTTTACCTCCATTAGACTGCACATTCTCTTATGCAGCAACTCCGGTATTTTGCAGTCTTGGGGTTTTGTCAATTTTAAGTTGTTTTGAGCATGGGGGGTCTGTTTAACTATGCTAAAGGCATTTTTTTCTGAAACTATTTTGTATGCATCTCCTATATTGTCTATTATAAGGGACACAACCGTTATTTTTCACTGTTATAACTCAATATCCAGAAAATAACGTTTTTGGGGCCAAAACTGCTGCTTTTCCCCACTTGGTGAAATTGTAAAAAGGCATAGTTTGTTGTTGTGATCGTTCTATGGAAGCTATGTGTTTAAATACACTATATGAGTTGATCACTTTCTACTCTCCAACCTTGGAATACCTTAAGGTATTCTTATTGTTGTAGAAAATCTCGGTTTTGGGATATTACAAGATGAAAGATGAGACCTAGAGACTTTGCATTGATTATCGGTCCCTGATAAAAATCATAGTCAGGAACCGATACTTGATTCCCAAGATTGATGACCTTCTTGAATAGCTCAATCAAGACAAGTACTTCATTGATATTGATCGAATATCAACAAGACCCAATAGAACCAATTGATGCGTGGAAGAATTATTTCATCTCCAAGGAGGGTATTTTAGAGTGGTTGGTCATGCCCTTTGACTTGATGAATGCCCAAAAAATTTCATGAGGCTGATGGATTATATCTTGTGGAATTTCACCAACTCTTTCAAGGTTGTGTATCTAGATGATATCCTCATCTTCAAAAATATTTTGGAAGGGCACTTTCAACATATTCAGTAGGTCCTTCACACTCTGTAGAAACACAAGCATTGTGATAACTTGGAAAAATACTCCTTTGGCATGGACAAGGTCCAATATCTAGGTTACATTATTGATGAGCAAGTCGTGCTTATGGATTTAGTCTAGATCCAATTCATTCCTGATTGGACAACTCCGACAACTCCAACATAGTTTCACAACTTCTTGGGCCTTTCTAACTTTTACTGAATATTCATGTTGGGGTATCCCTTGGCCCTTAAGTTAAGTGACCAAGGGAAGAGAAAAATATTTTTTTCTGGAATGAGTTACAACAAAAGAACTTTGATGAACTAAACTTTGCCTTTTCTCAGCACTAATCCTCACCCTACTAGACATACAAAACCATTTGAGATTGAGATAGATTCTTTCCACTAAGCTATTTGTGAAATCCTCATTCAACTAGGACATACATTGTCCTATCATAGTGGAACACTCTCTAATACTGTCTGGATATACACCACTTATGACAAGAAGATGTATTCCATTATGTAGGTCTGTCAGAAATGGAAACATTATATTTTGGGGAAGGAGATGATCATCCACATGGATCATAAGAACCTTAAATTTATGTGACACAAGGGAAATTACCAAATGACTGCTATAAAAAATGGTCCACATATCTACAATAATTCCTTTTGAACATCAAATATAAAAAGGGTAGCACCAATCACGTCACATACTGCATTAGTGGCCCTCAGTTGTGCAAGTGACCAACATTCTAAACTCTTATGGGAATGAGACCTCTGGATAGCCACAATTATAAAATAATGACTCAAAATTTGCTGTCACATACCAAATTTTAGTGGCAGGAAATAAAGTTCCAAACTTCCACCTCCAAGATGCACTGTTGTGCTACTTGGGACACGTGTTTGTTCCTTTAAGAGAGCATTCCAGGTTGACCTAGGAGGCTCATTATAGTTGAGTATTAGCGTAATTTGGTGCGGAGAAGAGAGTGGTAGTACCACAGGAGTATTTTTTATTGAAAAAAACATTGAAATAATGTTAGCAAGTATATAAGGTCCTGCACCATCTGTACCATTTCCAAACCAACCACTAAGAAGCAAGGCATGTACACCCCTTTGCATACTCCTAACCGGCTTGGGAATCCATCTTGATGGAATATATGTATATCATTCTTTATAAAAAGCATGGTAACGACTGTGTGTTTATGATCATTGATATATTTTCTAAGATGGCCATTTTGACTGCTTGCAAGAAGAATATCACAACAAAAGCCACTGTCAATCCCTTCTTCAAATAAGAGTTGGTACATTTTGGGATCCTGCAAACCATCATATCATTTTAGGATATCCAGTTAATAAGTGTTATAAGCCAATTTTTTTAGTGTGTGATCATGACACAACACTCAACATTCAGAATAAAAACGATCCCCTTGATGCAACAACAAAACAACATTTTCCTCTAAGTGCGACACTTAGGATACACTTTGCGACGACAGTTACGACACTAATATGAAAATGCATAAGACTTTGGGAATGATTCTAATACATTTATATATGATATACATGACCCACTGTACTGAAGCTTCCTCTTTAAATAACCATAACTCTACTTTTACAACGTGCGACACTTCCCATGCCAAAAGATGACAATTATAAAAGTAAGTGAAAAGTGTAAATGACACTTGCAAAGGCTTAAAGAGAGTGAAAGTGACGCATTCCAAAGAAAATATAACATGAAAATGACACTTATTAAAGTAAATTTGAGAAAAAAAGATAGTTTTGAACATGAAAACGACAATTGAAAAAACAAAATTGCATCAGAGTGACAATTGAGAAAAAACATCGAAATGGAAGTATAATTGCAATAAAAGTGAGGGAGACTGTCAATGGAAAGTGCACATTGATTTTCAACATGTGTTGTGAAGTTCATTGTACTCATGGATTGCACAGTCACTATCACCATTGATTGCACAAGCCTTACCTTTAAGAGTTGTGTAATGCATGTATAAACGTGCATCGAAAGAAGCTATCTTATCAATTCTTTGAGAAATTAACATGCATAAAGCTGTTGGAAATACTAAGAGGCGGGGGGGGGGATGAATCAATATTTCTTATAAATTATCTCTTTTAAATATTTTCATAGCATTAGTTAATCTTCAATTATTCTTGATGTTTATCCAGTAACAACAGTAAACAATAGAACACAACATGCACACAAATTTTAGGTGGAAAACCCCCTCTGGGTCAAAAAACACCGAATGTTTTTCTAATAAATTCTTTAATCTGCCACCCCGACTGAAATAAAAGGTGAAAATTCATAGAATTATAGAAAATATTTCTTCTCCAGCTCCCACTGGAAGGACGCCCCAACACCATGGTTTCTTCAGTAGTCAACTGAATGGATGCTCCGACATCCTAGACCAACCTACCACCCTGAAGTGTTCACAGGCTCCAACCTGTAGGTGACTTCAAGCACCAACCTAGCACCTCCCTAACACCCTATACTTATCGGGAATAAGATAAGGGTGTGGAATCCTGTACCAGGGACAATGATTTGCGATATTATATGATTCACAGTTATTTTCTTGAACTATACCAATCACCCAATCACACTATGACTTGCAACCCAACCATAAAATTATCCAAAAATGACACTTATACCTCCCAACAATGACTCTCCAACTCTAGGAAAATTGAATATTTTACAATAATGACTCTTTTACAATTTTACAATGATGATTTTTACAATACCAACTTTTGACATGACATGATACTTGAATTGACGCTGCTTCTTTGAACACTAGCAACTGTTAAGGTATTGTTGTGCTTGTTTCAAGTAATGGTACTTTGGCATTGCATTTTCCTTCTAGTATGTGTCTGAGTTGTCTTATTGTGTCATCCTTCCCACACATGCATTAATGAACAAGAACCAAACCAATATATAAACATAATCCCTACATTCTCCTGCAAACCATATGTCAAAGAAATATTCAAAATTCAAATGTAAATACGTTCAACATTTATGAACAAAACCAAATAAAACATACATACAAAATAATTACACAGTCCTGCAAAAACACATGTAAGATATGTTATTCAAATTAAAATTCAAACACTAATCATAAATACCTTGTTGTAGCAGACTTACCCTTGATTGTTGATGTGTTTTCCTTACTGTAGTGATCCTTGAATGCATATTTTTTCTTGACTTCTAGAAGCTCGATATTGAATTATTTGTATCTATGTAATTTCGGATCTCCAAGGTATGAAATTGCGGCCTGTGGTATCCCTTTGAGTCCTCTTTCCAACCCCATAGGTCTGATCAATATTGGATTCTTCAAGAAATATTTATGCCTAATCTCCGACGATGGCCTAATTATAGACTAGTTTATTAGAGCAAAGTTGTACGAAGTGCCATGTGTCACTATTTCAACCTTCGGTCCCAAAAACTATATAAAAAAAACTACAATCCGTCCTATTTCTGTTACTTTTTACGAAATTTGAATCCAATTCTCATAGAGAAAGTTATGACGATTTTCCCAAGGTCACTTGTTTGATGTGAAATTCGAGAGCCTACAAAAGCCCTAACTTCCTCCAATCATATCTCCGAAAATCTAGCAAACCAATATCTAAAATTAGGTGACATGCTTCATCAGGATTTCATCTGAAATGGGTTTTTTTTTTCAACATCTGAAGCTTTGCAAAAAAGAAGATATAACGATAATTCCACGATGACATGTTTTAAGTAGCGAAATCCTTCCATTAGGAGGATATGAGGGTCACAATTTATATAAATTATTAGGTTGAGAGGGTCTTCAACAAGTGAACGTTGGAGGGCTTTTAGAAGTTTAAAAAATTATTAATTATTGACTATTCAATGACCATAACCAATTATTAGTTTCGTGCCACAATCCCATGGGGTTTTAGCCCACTAACAGGGGTTACTAACTTCAAACACGAATATCTCTCAAACTGTGAATAATTACGTGGCATGCCATATATCAACGGACACATATAGACAAGTAGAAACCATCCAAAATATCATTGACTCGGAATAGAGTAAGTTTTCAAGTCAAAATTCCCATTCAATATCGGGGTAGCCCCTGGTGCTGCTTGGGTTGACATCAATGACAACCACTGATCAACAATCTCTTCCTTTGGCATTGATGGAAACACAAGTACTCCCCCTGCGATCATGACACCTCTTCCTACAACATTCTCTCCCCCTTTGTCATCAATCGAAAAGGGTAACTCACCCTGACAGACGCCAGCCTATGAACATGTGCACACCTCTACTCCCCTTTTTTTACTTAGTTAGATAAGAGAAAGAGTCTAATGAGAACTTGGGATAATCCCAAGCTTTAGGCAAAGATACTCAAACGATTCACGAGGTAATGGTTTGGTAAAGATGTCAGCAATTTTCTCATTTGTGCCAACATATTCAAGCTTGATATTCTTTTCGGTGACCTTCTCTCTAACGAAATGATATTTTATCAGAATGTGATTTGTTTTGGAATGCATCATAAGATTATTGGAGACACTAATGGAACTGGTGTTATCGCAAAATATGGGAATAGGCTCATCAAAATTTACTTGAAGATCTTGCAAAGTTTTCTTCATCATGAGAACTTGAGTACAACAAGCTGTTGCTGCGATATATTATGCTTCTATTGTGGATAACAAGATTGAAGACTTCTTTTTACTTAACCATGAAACAAGGAAACCACCTAGATAGAATGCTACTCCACTGGTACTCTTTCGATCATCAACACTTCCTGCTCAATCTGCATCTATATAAGCTTGTATAACTAGATTATTTCCTTTGGGATACCATAACTCATATTATATTGTGCCCTTAACATATCGAAGAATTCTTTTGATGACAATAATATGAGATTATTTTGGTGTTGCTTGGAATCTTGATACTTTTCGAACTGCCTACATTACGTCTGAATCAGAAGCTGTCACATATAGAAGGCTTCCAATAATAGATCTATACAACCTCTTGTCCACATCCTTTGAAAAATATTCTAAACTTAACTTGCAACTTGTTACAATTGGGGTAAGGATAAGCTTGCAATCTTCCATCTTGAATTGCTTGAGCATTTCCTTGATGTACTTGGTTTGATAAATAAATATTCCTTTATCCTGTTGAGATATCTGAAGCCCTAAAAATTATGTCAGCTCCCCAAGTAGAGACATTTTAAACTCACTTTTCATCTTTGTGGAAATTTTTTTACTTAATCTGTCATAATTTCTTCAAAAAATTATATTGTTTACATATAACTCAATAATTGTTAGCTTATCTTGATCCACTTTCACATAGATATTGTTGTCGATGCTTCCTTTCCCGAATCCTTGTTGATGTAGATATCCATCAAGACGAGCATACCAAGCTCTAGGAGCTTGCTTGAGACCATATAGTGCCTTCTTTAATATGTAGACATAGGTGTCCTTTTTAGAGAGCACAAAACCTTCGGGTTGTTTTGAATGTAAACTTCTTCTTCCAATTCACTCTTTAGAAAGGCCGACTTAACATCCATTTGGTAGACCTTGCTTTTTCTCTAGCATGCATAAGTGAGAAACATTCAAATAGCTTCCATTCTGGCAATGAGAGCAAATGTTTCTTCAAAATCAAATTCTTCAACTTGTGCATATCCTTTGTAGACTAATATGGCCTTATTCCTGGTAATTTGTCCATCCATGCAATTTTTTTCTAAAGACAGATTTAGTTCCAATAAAATTTTATCCTTTGGTCGTGGAACCAATTTCCAAGTGTCCTTCTCAATTTTATCAAGTTCTTCATTCATAGTTGCTACCCAGTGTTCATCTTGACTAGCTTCCTCAAAATTGCTAGGCTCAAAATTTGCTAAAAAAGCAAGGTGGGCTTGTTGTGATGAACAAAGTTGTTGACTTATTCTGGTTCCAATTCCTTCATTTATGTTGCTGATGATTTGATTTGATGGATGATTCTTTTGACACCATGATTTTAGAGCTTTTGGAGAATTTACTTGTGCATCTTGTTGATCATTTATTTTTTCCTCTTGGTTGACTGTTGTTTCCTTTTTTGATTGGTCTTGTTCTAGAGCTTCATCTTCATCTTTCATAGATTCTCCCTCATATCCCTCAGATTTTCTTGAAGGGACAATCTCATTTTCATCCTTTGTAACACAGTCTTCATCAAAAGTAACATTTATGCTTTCCACTTTTTTTTTGCCTCATATTATAGCATCTATAAGCCTTCCTTTTGTATGAATAACCAATGAAAATACCTTCATCAACACGGGAATTGAACTTACCCAATTTTTTATCTTCTCTTTTGATGTAGCATTTGATTCCAAATATTTTGAAGTATTTGATGTTAGTCGGTCTTCCTTTCCATAATTCGTATGGAGTCATGATACAATTGTTTCTTAGAAAACCTTTGTTTATAATGAATCCAATTATATCGATTATTTGAAACCATAATTTATCATCTAATTTTGAGTCATTTAACACTATTCTAGCCATTTCCTGTACGGTTCTATTTTTTGTTTCAGAAAATCCATTTTGTTGTGGTGTTCTGGTTGTTGAGAATTTCCTTTTTATTCCATTTTCATCACAGTACCGCTGAAATACCTTGGAAGTGAATTCTTTTCCATTATCTAATCTCAGACATTTGATCTTCAAATTAGTTTCATTTTTTATCAATTCCTTGTAGATTCTAAAACACTCGAATGCCTCAGTATTTTTCTTTAATAAGCTGATGGTTGTCATTATGGTGTAATCATCTATCATTAGCATAAAATATAATTCTCCATCTAAACCTTTTGTTCTCATAGGACCACATAGATAAGTATGTACTAATTCTAATGGATGTGATGCAAAGTGTTATTTTGTCTTGAACTCAAATTTTGTCTGCTTTCCGTGTTGACAAGATTCACATATTGTATTGGCAGGTTTTGAAATTTTAGGCATTTCTCTTACTGCTTCCTTCTCGCTGATTCTGACCAAATTGTCGAAATTTGTATGTCCCATTCGTTTGTGCCATAACCAAATTTCGTCTTCTTTCTCTCAAATCACCCTTTAGGTGTCTCATCCAAAATATATATGTAATTTGGAGCTATGATTTCTGTAGCCACGATTTTACCGAACTTGTCTTTCATGGTTTCACATTTCTTAGAGTTAAATAACATCATGTGTCCTTGATCGCACATTTGTCCAACACTGAGCATATTATGATTCATATTTTCAATTAACAACACATTTTTCGCTAATTCATTCTTGCTTCCAAGTGTGACTGTACCTACTCCTATGACGTTTGAAGACCCATCATTTACAAAAGACATTGTTTCATCCTTATTTTCCTTCAAGGTTATGAAATTATTCCTATCTCCAGTCATATGAGTTAAGCAACCACTATCAACATACCAAACATTTATGTTGCTTTGAGCCTTGAGAGCGATATCACATTTTTCAGTCTTTTTTTTCCATATTTGTTCATTCTAATTTTGTGAGAATTCCTTTGAAGAACTTCCAAGTCTGAAATCTTTAGCCAGGTGTCCAAAATTGTTACATTTGTAACATTCGACATCATATCTTAAATGATCAAATATGTTAATATTCTGTTGAGTTCTGGAATATCCATTTATGAAATACCTCCCAAAACTGTATTTATTCCAAACATACGTGTGACATTATATAGCTCTATGTCCAAACCTTCCACATGAATAACAATGACCATAGAAGATAGGTTGATACTTGGGAGGAAATATTCTTTGAGGATTTTTCTTCCATGGTTCTTCCTGTGAGTCCTGATCTCTTGAGTTGGCTAGGAGGTCTACCTGCTTGTTATATTTTTCATATCCATCTTCTTTTTTTGTCATAGAAGGACTTGGCTCCCTTTCAAATTTTTCTTTGTAACCAAGACCAGTCTTGTCACTGTTTGATCGCAGATTGTTGATGATTTCTTCTAATGCCTTGGAGCTGTTGGTGTAGTTTTGAAGAGTTTTTCCATTTTTTACTTGCTTTCGTAGAGAAACTATTTCAACTTCCAATTCTTCTCTTTCCTTGTTTCTTTCCTTTAATTCTTCCCTGAGCGATTCTTCAACTCGTTTGTATTCTTCAACCTTGATTTTAAGATTTAGGACATGTTCCCTTTCTATCTTTAATTCATCTTCAAGAGAGTTGACACGCTTCTTCTTGACCTTGAGCTCTTTGATAACCCTGATCACTTCTTTTTGAATTTCAACCTCAACCATCTCTTCATCTTCGTCTCCTTCTTCGACGTGTGCTTCTTGATTATTATGATTCACCATAAACAATACTCTTTTTTTGATTTATTCTTCATTATCACTGTCTTCATCAGATGAGGAGCTCTCTTCTTTGGAGAAGAAACTCTTATTAAACCATTTATTCTTGCCTTTCTTGTTGAACTTCCTCATAACTTTATTTCCTTTCATAACAACCTCATTTTTGTGAGGACAATTGGCTGCAAAATTCCCAACCTCACCACAATCGAAACATATCAATGGAAGTTTACCTTTTAATTTCCCCGTACCTGTTCTCATTTTTAGCATGAAGTAGGAAAATTCTTTATCTCAAAATTATTCTTCATCTTCTTCCTTTTCTTCTTCCTTCCAAGTACAAGTTTTCGCTTTCGTAGTATGCTTGTCCTTACTAGTCTTCTTGGATGCAACGAATGTTGTTTCTAGGTGAGATGTGTCGTCCTCTTATTCAATCCTCATTTTATATGCCGTAAGCACTCCATGAAATTCATCTTTGCTGAGATTGGTTAGATTCAAACTGTATTCCAAGACAGATACCTTTGGGTTAAATCTTTCCGGCAAGGTTTTAAGTATCTTTCATACAACAATTTTCGTGTCGACAGGTTTTCCCAAACCTTCTAATGCATTTGTTATTTCATCAACATGTTGTAAGTATGCATCAATATTTTCATCTTCCTTTATTTTGAGTTGCTCAAAATTTTCCCTATAAATTTGAAGCTTTGTTTCTTTCACATTTGAGTCACCTGCATATATATTCTCAAGCTTGCCCCAAACTTCTTTAAAAAATTTGAAACTCAGTAACTTAAGATAGACAGATTCGATAAGCCCATTGATAATGAGATATTTAGCCTTTGCATCGTATACCATATTTTTCTTACCTTGTTCATCCTGGGTCGTTGTAAATCCCTTTTCAACGATTTCCCATACTTTGTATCTTTACGCCATCAAATGAACTCGCATTCTTCCACTCCAAATTGCGTAGTTATTTCCATTGAACAGAGGAACTCTATTCTTAGTATACTCCATGATCTCCTTCCAGTTTTTAGACTGCTATTGAAGGAACCAAGCTTTGATACCAATTGTTGGAAATACTGAGAGGGGGGCGGGGGGGTGAATCAATATTTCTGATCAATTAACATTTTTAAATATTTTCAAAGCATTAGTTAATCTTCAATTATTCTTGATGTTTATCCAGTAACAACAGTAAACAATAGAACACAATAGGCACATGAAATTTAGGTGGAAAAACCCCTCTGGGTTAAAAACCATCGAACGTTTTTCTAATAAATTCTTTAATTTTCAGCCCCAAGTGAAATGAAAGGTACAACTTCCTAGAATTCTAGAAAAAAATTCTTCTATAGCTCCCACTAGAAGGACACCCCAACACCCCAGTTTCTTCAGTAGTCAACTGAATGGATGCCCTGACATCCTAGACCAACCTACCACCCTGAAGTGTTCACATGCTCCAACCTGTAGTTGAATTCATGCACCAACCTAGCACCTCCCTGCCACCCTATAATGATTAGAAATAAGACAAGAGTGTGGAATCTCGTACCAGGGACAATGATCCACGATACAATATGATTCACAATTATTTTCTTGAACTAGACCAATCACCCAATCACACTATGATCTGCAACCCAACCATAACATTATCCAACAATGAAACTTATAACTCCCAACAATGCCTCTCCAACTCTAGGAAAAATGACCCTTTTAAAATAATGAGTCTTTTACAATTTTACAATGATGATTTTACAATAATGACTTTTGACACAACCTGATACTTGACTTAACATTGCTTCTTTGAACACTAGCAGCTGCTGAGGTATTGTTGTGTTTGCTTCAAGTAATGGTACTTTGGCGTTGCATTGTCCTTCTAGTATGTGTCTGAGTTGTCCTATTGTGTCCTCCTTCCTGCACATGAATTAATGAACAAGACCCAAACCACTATACAAACAAAATGCGTATAGTGTCTTGCAAACCATATGTCAGAGAAATATTCAAAATTCAAATGTAAATATGTTCAATATTTATTAACAAAACCCGATCAAACATAAATAAAAAATACTTACACTGTCTTGCAAAAACACATGTTAGAGATGATATTCAAATTCAAATTCAAACACTAATCATACATACCTTGTTGTAGTAGACTTACCCTTGATTTTTGATATGTTGTCCTTACTGTAGTGATCCTTGAATGCATATTTTTTCTTGCCTTATAGAAGCTCGATATTGAATCAGTTGTATCTATGTAATTTTAAATCTCCAAGGTCTGAAATTGCGGCCTGTGGTAGCCCTCTGAGTCCTCTTTCCAACCCCGTGGGTCTAGTCAATATTGGATTCTTCAAGAAATATTTATTCCCAATCTCTTACGATGGCCTGATTATAGACTGGTTCAATAGAGCGAACTTGTACAAAGTGCCACATGCCACTATTTCAACCTTTGGTCCTAAAAATGATATCCAACAAACTACAGTTCGTCCTCTTTCTGTCACTTTTTACAAAAATTGAATCCAATGCTCAGAGAGATAGATATGATAATTTTCCCAAGGTCACATGTTTGACATGAAATTCAGGAGCCTACAAAAACCCTAACTTCCTCAGATCATATCTCTGAAAATATAGCGAACTAATATCGTAAATTCGGTCACGCACTTCATCGGGAGTTAGGTGCAAATGGTTTTTTTCAGCATCTAAAGCTTTGCAGAAAAAAAAAAAATTATAGCGATAATTCCACGATGACCTTGTTGAGCTTCCTTTTTGTCCAATTTTTTACAGTTTTTTATCAAATAAATGCATGCCTGTACCTAGTGTTTTAATCATTATGTTGTTAATTAGAATCATTTAGAGACAATAAGTATTTATTTATAAAAAAAATTTGTCAATTAGTTTGAAGAGTATTTTTGTGTAAATTTCATTAACACATGCCTTCTTTATGGCAGATATCTTTATGGTCAAGGAATAAAACTATTGTAGAAGAAAGCATAAACATGTTGCGAAACATACACTTTTGATTGTCATTCGTGAAGACTTTATTGACAAGTATATGGAGTGTCTTATATGTGTTTTAAACACTGGTGAATCCAAGAAAAGTATTGAGGATGTAGTTCTTTGTTATAGTTTTGATAACAAGTTTTTCATACTATTTGGTGCCAAATTTCCTCTTTCCATCAGTGGCAGCTTTATTAATAGCTTGTTGGATTTTGAAGAGTTCTATTACAACTTAGCAGGTCGAGTCAGGGCTAAAGTGTCTTGGAATCGGCTCATTTTCCCTCGATTGGGTTGTTTGATTTTTTCTGGCAATACATTTAGATCTAGCCTGGAAATGTCTACTAGTGGGTTGATACCATCATCAGCTGAAAGCAGTCTTGCTGCACCTGATATTCAACATTTCAAGGAATCGATATCAAGCCAGCAAGAAATATCAACGCTTTCAGCATCTCTTTCATGCATTATCACTAAAGGTCCCAAGTTCCAAAGAAGTGAAAGACATTCAGCGATAATGGTGGTGCTTCTCTTAATCAAAGAGATGAACATCACTCCCTCAATGAAAGAGATTAAGATGGGGGTGTAAGCCGTTGTGAGAAAATTGTTGAAAGCTTGCAGAAACTGCCAAAGCTGAATCTGCCCAATAAATATTATGGAAAAATTAAGGATCTTGAGTTTCGAGTTATCATTAGTGGGAGTTCAGCTGGTACCAACGTCCTTCAATAGTGTGCCTAGGCTAGAGCTTTCATCTTCAGGTGCAACCGATGTTTTTGTGAATTTTCCCAATGCCATCTCCATATCCCAGATGGTGGCTGGTCCATTGCTTGGATGGACGATTCTAAGCTAATTGTATTTTCCAGATTTTGTGGGATTGGTATCCGCTGCAGTTAGAAATTGGCTTGATGGTTATGTGGCTCAAAAAATGAATATCCGTGCCTTTTAAATCACAACCGAACGTGGATTTATTTCCAAAAGTGCCATTCCTTAAATTCACAGGACTTGCAACAATGTGCCTGTGAACAGTATCAAGTGCGGAGGTGATAACTGCATTGCCAACGATAGAATTGGATCTACCCACATAATCAACGACATTTAGTGTCAATGACTCTTCCCTTTGGTGGTTGTGATGGAACCCAACTAACTAGAGCGATGATGGAGTGTGTGGCATGCCTCTACATCACAAGACTATAGAAGGTTATCCACTAGTTATTTTTTGCAATTGCTTCTTGCCAACAAATGATTGGAACTATGGCATTGAGATCTAGTAAGAGGAAATGATGATGATGGATTGGAGCTTTCTAGTTGTGTGCCAACAATACCATGAAGTTAAATTACGTCCAAAATCCAGGATTGACCGAACTCAAACTTGAATTGGGAAGAAAATATTCTTGTTCCGATTTTACTCAAATTGTATTAAAACTAAAAATCCTAAATTTATATCCTATGTAACAATCGACCCATTTAATTAAGAGCAGCATTGCTGCTATACAATAGAGAAGTTGCGCACTCGTAGGGGGCAGTAGTGTAGTAGAAAGAAGCACTACGTAGAGCAGTAGGAAGGTAGAAGAATTCGATTCCACCTGTGTGATGAGAGCACATTGATTGTGAGAGGATGGATCGAAGAAGCAGAAGTAGGTTGGTATTGCAGTAGAATGCCCAATTATGGATTGGAGCCACATTGTAACAATTGTGTTGTGTAATTTGATTTGATTGAATATTTCTTTAATTCGATTTCTGCAATTTGATTAAATTCACATTCAATTTTCATTTCCAAGTTGCTTCGAATCTATAAGATGATGTGTTAATGTAGTTTCTCTTCAGGAAGATCAAGCTGGATGATCGGGCCCATCAGTAAGCTCGCTGCTTAGATTGCTTAGAATTTATTCATTTCTTTTACTGCATTTCATTCCCACATCGTGTGTGAGTGTGATTTACATTTTCTAAAATATTGTTTCTATTTGGTTATGCAGGTTTCGTTTATGAATTCACTAATGCTGATACTTTAGAATTTATTTCCGAATGCAATTAGTTAGCCAACATTTTTCTTATTTTTGTTTCTTATCATTATTGTTATCACTCAGAAAAATTGAAACATCATTTGACATAGTCTTAGGGGTTAATTTGTCAAAGGTATGGTCATAGAGTTCATTTGTCATTAGTTGGTAAAGGAAAAATTTAAATTTTTTCTTATTAGCCTATCCTAAGGTCCAAAACCATCCCAATTCAAGTCTTTTCATGTCACATCAGTAATTATTTCTTGACATATTCCATTTCCCAAGCAAATAAATCTGAAAAGGTCATTTTAGCCAAGATTTCCTGTTTTCGTAGTGAATTGCACAGTCAGAACATAAGTTTCACTACTAAACTGCTGATACTTTCGTAGCGAAACTGCTAGGAAATACACTAAGTACGCTATGCAAAGAGGTATTCCTGTCTGTATTTTCAAATCAGGTGCTAGGTGTCAGTTAATGATTAGGAGTGTTAAGGTGAATGTCATTCGAGTCAGTTAGGGTTAAATCAAAGTACAATGGTCATGTCTGAGGTCATCACTTCTGTTTTTAGCATGTATGAGTCATGATGAAGGCATGAGTTGTCATCGAAACTTTAGAATATTTTCCAATTGAGTCTTTGTCATTCCCCTTCATCTTTGCATGCTATTGAGCTTTGGAGAGTTGTTTCACCAAGCCAAGATGATTGCTGGCATTTTCAAGCAATTGCAGGTGTCATTGATCAAGCGAGGTAGAGAAGCTATAAAAGCACCATGGCTGCAAAGAGGAAGATCAACAAAGGAGGCCACTGTCTTAGATATGAGCCATCAGACATAAATTTGCTGAATGAAGACCCAACTGCCTTATAAGTTTTCAGAAGAACAGGGTGTTTGCAGTTTTTCCAAAGATTGCAAGGATGCCATATGCAGGTTTCTAAGAAGTTTTCCATCAGTTTCAATGGGAAAGCTTCGAAGGTGGGGATTTTGAACCTCACTGTAACACTAGAGACTATTGCAGAAGCAACATGAATTCCTAGAGGAGGAGAACAATGGTTCAAAGGCTTCAAGTTCACCATGCATGAACGTAAGGAATTTATCAAGCCAGTGCATAGTGAGATTGATCTCAAAAATTCCATTCCGAGGAGCTACATGAAAGACAACTTCTCAAATTTTTTGCTAATCATTCAGAAATACTTCACCTGTGAAGGGAGGTATCATATGGTTTATTCATACCACTTCAGGCTTCTACTACATTTTTTTGGTAAGAGGTCTCTTGATTTACCTTTCTACTTATACATAAGCTTAGCTAAAATGTCAGAAAAATTTCAAGCTAAATCTGAAGGAAATGAAACCCCACTCTTTCATCATGGTTTAATCAAGTTGTTGGTTTTAGAGGAGTTAAAGAGATTAGGCAGAGACTGGTCATCTTTTTTGTTTGTCAGTGGTTTTGAAGTAGATGTCATCACTCCTAAAATAAATCCTAAACCTAGAGGTATACCATCACCTTTAGTGGCAGAGAAAAGTGAGCCTTTAGTGGCAGAGAAAAATGAGCCAGTAATCATGGAGACATAACCATTGCAGAAAGTTGATACACCTGCTGTTACACCTACAAAACAAAAGCCAACAGTGAGAAAACATGGTAGTAAGAGGGTTACAAGAAGCCAAATAGTGGCTAAGGGTAACTTAGAAGACATTCTGCATACTATTGATATTGAGAAACACCCGTAGTCCAAGCTTAGATGAGGGAGGAAAGAAGCTCAAGAAAGCCAAAACAGCCAAGAAGTTAGAATTTGAGGGTGAGGATGCAGGATTCATGTTTCAAGCTAGGAAACCCATGACAAGATATGCTATAAAACTCTTGGAAAGAAGTGAAGAAGCTCATAAGGTCACTGAAACTGTTCAGCCACCACCAAGCATCATTGACCTTTCCTCACCTGCAAAAGAAGAATCAGCCATTAAGCAAAGGAAAGGAAAAGAGAAAATCATTGAAAAAACATAGATTGAGGTTCTTAAGGAGCAGTTGAAGTTGGGAAGTGAAGAAATAGTAGACTGGAAGAAAGAGGCAAGGAAGCACAAGATTCATAAGGTACAGTTTGATAAAATGAAATAAATTTGGGAAGAGCAGGTTAATAGTGTGTCAAAGACCTTAGATAACACACAACAATTGATCAAATGGACTCAGCCATTGAGAGGAGAGGTGAATCATATCAGAAAAATGAACCTCGACTTGAAATATAGGAACAGAAAACTGAAGGACCAAGTCAAAGACCTCCAAGAGCAATTAGAATTGATTCATGAGGAGCTAGAGAAGAAGGGCTTAAAGATGACTGTGGTTGAGGAGACCATAGCTCAGCTAATCATTAATGAAGAGGAAACACCTGAAGGGTATTAATTTGAGTTTGATTATGTTTTAGGAGGTTCATGGAATGTTAAAAACCATGTTTCTACAGCTGGAGGTTACTTTTTTGAGACAAGGTTAAAATCTGTAAATTCTGCAGTTTTTCACAGTTTCGTAGCGTTTCCTAGGCTTAAAGCCAGGAAAATGCTACAAAAATTTATGTAGCTGTCTTTTTTCCTTTAAAATCATTTTTTGTAGCTTTCAAGGATGGAGAATTGTGGTGATGATGTGTCATGTTTTGGTTGACACCCTGGAACAGCCAAAGAGCAAAATTTATAGGTGCAAAAGCTATTTTTTGGACACTATGAAAGCTTGCTTCGAAACTGTCCTATTTTCGTTGCGAGCTATTTTTAAAGGTTTTGAAGAATCCCAGTGGAATTTTTCGATAGGTGGACACATCCAACAAGTCAAGGGACCTTACCATCAAACATTTATGACTTGAAAACAGTGTTGTGGAGACAACTCATCAGCTAAAGCTTTCGTTGAAGATAAGGGTCCTGCTTTCCTGAAAAATAGGGTTTGGTTCCATATGTTTAGGAGGGTCATTAATATGTTAAGTAGTGATGAACTATGTCATAGCCTATTTGAGCATGTGATGTTTAGTTGTGATTGACAAATAATTGTTTCAAAGATAAGGTAGAATGATGTAATAAATAGGAGTTTGAGTCCTATTAGGAAATCTCATCTTTAGGGTGTAGCTGTCATTTTCTTATTAAAAGACATGTTTTTTATGTTATATGAGGTGTCATAGGAAGAGTTCGATGAATCTAGCCAAGAGACAGATCATCCATGATGTAAGAATTTCTATTAAAAGGAAAATTATCTAAGTTGTAAAGGGTTGGATATTTTTTGCACCATACTGTTGCTATATGTAATTTGAATTATATCAGTAATACAAAGGACTTTTTCTTGACAGACCTGAGATTCTCATGGAATTTTTAATGTCTTTCTGATCTATATATTTATGTTGACCACTTGCAATAGATTTCATATTTATTACTCAGAATTCATATATTTATGCTCTTACTTCCTTTATTGATGAAATTATTGTGTTGGCTCATGTTCTATGTGTGATTTTCCTTTGTTAAAGACTCTTATCTACCTCAGCTTCCATGTTAAGAAACCTTGCCACTGAATCTACTGATTTGTTGACTCCATAAGCCCAATGATAGCAAGCCTGCATTATTTTCAACCTACATACAAAAAAATCAAGTTACTTTTCAAACAGAGTTGGCCATCTAAGTACTATCATTATCTAATATCATAAACCCCTTTGAGAGAGCCTTCTTAGACTGAAGAGGCTAAGCTTCAGTCAAAATCTGTTTTGAAACAGTTACATAGAGTTCTCTGATCAACACCCAATCAAGTACAATTTTGTGATAACAGTTATCATTTGCTGTTTTCAACAAATATATTTTTTATTGCAGAAGGATTTATAACAGAATATGAAATTAACTCAACATTATTTGGTCATTTATAAGTAGTCTTAATTTTTGGATTTTACATGTTCGTTGTTTTAATTTAAAAAACAGACTTCGTGAATTGACCAACAACAAATTTAAACTTCTTTGAACACTGCAATCAATGAATTTAAATGGCTTTAAACACTACAGTTCCATTTCACAGATTTCCTTTACGCTTGCATAGGCTAGATAAATTTTATGAGAGTTTAATCTATAATTTATTTCTGTTCCAACAATTAAGTCGAGTACCAATTAGTAAGTGCTTCTCTTCCTTAATTTCACTCTTGCCCTATTCAAGATATTTTGTAAAGAAATGTATATTAAGTAGCAAGGATTCAAGAAGAGGATAAATATCAACAATGGTTTCATTTAATTTGATATTTAAATTATTGGACACTCATAAAAAATTTAAATTATTTTATGGATTGATCTTGGGATTGTAAGGAAATCACATTTATTTAGAACCCAAGATTAGTTTAAATACATTCTTAACATAATTAAAGTGTCCGAGAATAATCTTGAATATATCCTCATTCAATAAATTTAAAAGTATAAATTGAATATTTCCATACACTTATGATGTATGTCCAGCAATAGTAGTTGCATCATTTGTAAGAAGCATTTAAAATTTTAAAGCAACATTTTAAGTATAGATTTGAAGCATCATTTTAAGAACAAATTTTAAGTAGTTGGAATAGAATTGTTTTATGCTTTTCAGTTGTAGTCTTTTACAACTTTGCATTCTTTTTCTGTAGTGTGTATAATTTGAAATGTCTTATTTCTTTTCCTCCATGATTTCCTTTCTGAATTAGTTCTGGGGTTTTGATTTTGCAAGTCCCTGAGGCCATATTCTGGAATATATTGTGCTACGTCTCTAAGTCTTATGACCCCAGATTGAAAATTTAAATGTGGGTGTAAATCTAGCATTTATACCTTCCAACAGACTTGTTTTAAGTAGCGAAATCCTTGCATCAGGAGGATACGAGGGTCACAATTTATATAAATTCTTAGGTTGAGAGGGTCTTCAACAAGTGAAAGTTGGAGATATTGTAGGAGTTTAAAAATTTATTAATTATTGAATATTCAATGAAAACAACCAATGATTAGTGTCATGCCACAACCCATGGGGTTTTAGCCCACTAACTGGGGTTACTAACTTCAAACACGAATATCTCTCAAATCGTGAAGAATTACATGGCGTGCCATATATCAATGGAAACATATCGACAAGTGGAAACCATCCAAAATATCCTTGACTTGGAATAGAGTAAATTTTCAAGTAAAAATTCCCATGCAAGATCGGGGTGGCCCCTGGTGTTGCTTGGGTTGACATAAATGACAACCAATGATCCACATAAGCAAGTGACTTTGAAACTTATAATATGAAAAAAAATCAATTGACCATGAATACAAAATGAATGATCAAGGAACGAGAGATCTTAGGACATAAGTAGGCTCCAAAATTCAAGTGTAAGCAAAATTTTGGAGGGTGTTTGTTGTAACGTGGACACTTGGTGACACAATGGTCAAAGTCCAGATTCTCTGTTTAGGCTTTACCTTTAAGAGAAAGGTCTTAGTCTTTCAATAAGTATTGATTCTCCACGTGGAGTACACAACTTTTCCACTTATCCCGATTAAATATATAGTCTCTTCTTTTCCTTTCTCAGCCTCAAACACATCAACATAAGACTAGTTACACCTCAATTATTTCGATATGGGAGAAGGATAGTAAGTATACTAAGATGTTAAGCACATTCCCCGATGTTGTTCCACTGCCAATGAGCCTAAAAAGTATCATGAAAAAGTCACCTTAAGGAACCACAAGCATTGCTTCGCTGCTAGCGAGCATGAAAAATACACCGACAAAGTTGCTTGCTTCACCTCCCTACGCAGGAAGCCTTTCTCTTCTTCACCTCTTTATTTAGTTACTAATAGAATGTTCAGAGGCACTTATTTATTTTGACAATAGAAGAGGGATCCTGACTTATTGAGATCATAAGGGGTTGGTTCCTTATTTAAGGGATTTGAAAGATAATTGGAGTTAATATATTCATTTAATGTTTTTATGCTTTCCCTTCTCTACTTGATTGAGTCGACAAGTCAAAATACCATTTAATAAAAGGTTGAGTTAGAATGGAAGATCTAAATAAATATACGAGCTTCATAGTTGAACAAAGACTTTTCGTCTAAACGAATCATATTTTCCGTTCATAATTCATTGACTTTAAAGATATGTAAACCGAAGATAGAGAAGAGGATGGAAGATAAGAAAAGCATTGTTTGTTGTCAAAATTTTCCTTTTCAAGTTTCTTCATATTGTCTTTTGAGCCAAATAAGAGCATCTTTCATGCAAAGTATTATTAAGAAAAACATGAAAGAAAAAACAAAAAAAAACAAAGAAAAAAGACCAAAAGGCAAAAAAATGGAGGCTAAACATACATAAACATGCAGACAAAAGTAAGAAAACAAATGAAATGAAAAGACTAGATGAAGAGAAAACACAAGATGAGTGCGAAAAGGGAAATTATAATACAACTAGACTTACTCCTAACCTAACTAGCTAGAAGGCTAGGGTCAAGTGCAATGAAATTTCCAATGGAACCACCGTAACTACTCATGACCTGAAAACATAAAGACACTAATAATTAAAACCAATATAGAATGATGTTCAACAGGAAAAATAATAATTTGAATAACTTGCACAATATATTGAAGGTATTTTCTAAATGAAAAAAGATGTGCCATAACAACTAACCTTAACCACCCATTAACCTTACCTTTTTTGTGAGAACAAAAGTCATGCAAACCTCGAAGGCTTCTTGTGGGTGAATATTTATCAGTGGTGTCCTTCTCAACAACATGAAAAAATATTGAATATTATTGTTAGAAAACGAGATTTCTAAGTAAGATGCTTCCAATCAGTCATAAATTCAATAATGAAATTCAAAATAATCCTTTTTAAAAACTTAAGACTCTTAGGAGAATGAACTTTCAATTAGAACATTTGAATCATTGGAATAATCTTGAAAGGGAAAGATATCATGATCTGGTTCAAATGCTTTGTAAAAATAGTGAGACCCTAAATTTAACCATCAACAAAGATTGAAGTGCCTCAATTGTTTGAAAAATATCTAAATAATGAAATAATAAATCATAAAGACAACTAGATTCAACTAGATCAAACGATGTAAAAAAACCATCATCAAATATACTAGTGGGAAAATGGTTATTGAAATGACAGTTGTTAGATCCAATGTTATGATCAAATCAGTAGCTTAACATAAAATACTCTTGATTATCAGTTCCCTTTGTGTCCAATTCCATGTTGAAAATGCAACAATAAATTCCTAATTTACTTTTTCCTTTAATTAAATTAGGAGAAAATCAAAATTCCACATTAGCAGACAACTTGAATGAGTTAACTGAGTTATTAACACTAAGTTAGCTTAGTTAATTCGAGTTGAAGAGTGAACTTTAGTTGTGCACAATGATTCCTAAATTTTAGGAGCCTAGGTGTAGATAATTTTATTTGTAACAATTTAATTCAGTTAAATTGAGTTAAGGTCAGTTAAAATAGTTCCAACTGTTGGAGGTCTAGAAGTGGGGTGCAGCTTCAATGTTTAACCAGTTAATTGATCAGTCAACCTAAATTAACTCATGCATGCATGAAATTCGAGTTACCTAGTTGATATTGGAGTTCAAGGGAGTGTACTATCAGTTGTAGAATATTCCAACTTGTATAGGTCATGCATGTAGTCAAAGGAATGCCTAAATTTATTACGCAATTCTCATTGAGGAATTTCCTAATTAGTAGGGGCATAATTTTGAAGGAAATAGTGCAAGGAAATATGATATTAGATGCTTGGAAAATTGGCTAAGTGTTTTCCAAAGTCATTTAGTCAGGAAGAAGGTATAAAATACTTGTGTAGGTTGAGCTCAAGGTTGAGAAGAGCATATTGTATTCATCCGGATTCTTTGATTAATGCAATACATATAGTAAGGGTTTTTTAGCAGTTTATTTCCCCTAGATATAGCTTTGTTTATGTGTGTTGAATATTGATGCATGTTATTGATTTGTGTTCTTAATCGTGAATTTACTTCCGTGGATTGGTACAATATATTTGAGTATTTTTTTTTAGTAAATTTCATGAGAAATTTGAATCTAAAATTAAAATTCTACATGGTATCAAAGCTAGATTCACAATGAAGAGAATTCAAAGTTCTCATTGTAGGAGGATTCAAGATTGCATATCAGGTTGCAGGATTTCTTCAAGACTAAGAAGATGTATTTCAATGGACTAAGCTCTAGTATGCCCTTTAGGGTAGCTTGAATTATGTTGCATGGAGGAACTAGTGGAGGATAATGGGTTGAAGGACTAAATTGATAATGATGTTCTGATACCAATAGTAGTTGATGCTCACAATCTAACACAATGGAATAAGTGTGTTGCCAATGCAAGGAGAATCATATTGGAGGGATTTCGAGATAATATTGTCTTGAATCTCCACAGGAAAGAGACTCCATATGAAATGTGGCAAGAACTGGCATATTTTTTCCAGAATAGTAGTGACCACAAGAAGTTGACACTCAAGGACAAGATTTGTAACATAAAGATGCAAAAGAATGAACGAATTCCACAGTACCTGAGTAGATTTACATAGTGTCATGATAAACTTGGAAGGGTTGGTGTTATTGTTCCTGAAGAATATTTGGTAGCTCTATCATTTTTGGGTCTTCCCAAGAGTTCGCACAATTATCAAGATTTTGTAAATGGTAGAGATAAACAACCACAGTGGGAGCGATTATTGTCCAATCTAGTGCAAGAAGAAACAAGGCATACCAATAAAGAAGGGAGCTCATCTAAGTTTGAGGATGAGGATAAATGTGCCCTAGCTGGGAAGGCTAATAAAGGGAAAGGGAATAAATCCCAATCCAAATGAGATTCCATTCAAGGGGGAAAGAAAAGGGATTTGTCCAAAATAAAGTGCTTTCACTGTCATGAATTCAAACAATATGCCACGAAATTCCTACACAAGAAAACAAGAAAGAATAACTTAGGAGGAGTGGAAGGTGAAGCTCTAGCTTCACAATTCGAGCTTGATTTTATCCTCATTGCATGCATGTCAAGCATAGTGATAAGAAGTGTTTGGTATCTCGACAATGGTGCCTCATTCCATATGACGAGGAACAAATATTTTTTCAGTGACTTGGAGGAGAAGGACCTCCAGATGCACATATATAGATATGGGAGATGATGGGAGGTATTACACGACTGGTATTAGTATAGTTACTTTTCAAAGGGATTCTGACTCCCCTCTCAGGATCAAGGATGTGATGTTTGTTCCTGGCCTAAAGAATAATTTGGTTTCTGTCATGTTGTTGGAAGACCATGGCTATGATATGATATTCAGTAAAGGAAAATAATTCCCGAGGCACATCTCCACGAGACAAGTGAAGCATATCAGGGTTCGGGTGAAGAACCTTTATAGGTTGGATTTTGGCATACTCTATTGCTTTGACCACAAAGGTGAAGAAGGTGCATAGTTGATATGTTAGAAAATTATAGCATAGAGGACTTGCACATTTTCACCTTGGAGCTTTGAGTATCATGTAATAGATCACCACAGGCCTCCCCAATGGATCACTGGAGCAACATAATACATGCAAAGGGTGTACCTTGGGGAAGTACACAAAATCCACCTTTAATGATCAGGATAGTAGGGCACATGCAATCCTTCAAAGGATCCACTATGATGTTTTTGGGCCTTTCACGAAATCCTCCATGACCAAGCAGAGGTATTATGTTATATTTCTAGATGATTTCTCACGCAAGTGCCAGATTTTCTCCATGTAGAAGAAGGACCAAACATTCTCAAATTTGTTGAATTTAAAGCACTTGTTGAAAAATAAATTGGCAGCAAAGTGAAGGCTCTTAGGAGCGATAACGGTGGAAAATATGTGTCGAATGAGTTTAAAAATTTATGTGCAAAGGAAGGAATTCAATGAGAATTGAAAGCACCCCATAACCCACAACAGAGTGGCATAGCTGAGAGGAAAAAAAAAAATATTGTGGGAGTTGATGGGCGATATTGCATGATCAGGGCCTACCTCTGCACTTGTGTGTTGAAGCATGCAACACAAATTATATGTGCAAAACATGAGTCCTCATCGGATTCTCGGGATGATTACACCAGAAGAAGATTTTTCAGGGAAGAAACCAGATGTGTCACACTTCAGGATATTTTGGCGTTCAATGTATTTCCATGTTTCCAAGGATGTAAGGAAAAAGTTAGAGTTGGCAGGTGAGTTAGGAATATTTGTGGGGTACACTGATACACCTCAAAAATATCAAGTGTACCTTCCATATCTCAGGATGAAAGTTTTTTATAGAGATGAGAGGTTCGATGAAGAGAAGGAAATGAAGTGTTCCCTTGAGAGGGAGCTTCATTTGCATGCAAATGAAGAGATTTTTACTCCAAAGGAAGAACCTCAAGAATATGTGGAGAAGCCACATGCATAGGTGTAGAGAGTGGAGATAGCCACTCAAGCAGAGACATCCAGGGAAGGAAGGAAGCAGACCAGGGAAGCTGGCAGATTATTACAAGATGCTAGAGATAATGTGGGAGCACCCACATCATAGCGTAGGAAGAGGAGGTCACCAGAATGGTACACAGGGTACATGGATCTGAAGAGTGAGCTAGTAGAGACATAACCAACCTCATTTGAGGAACATATAGATAATCCTGTATGGGTTGATGCTATGGTAGAGGAATATGACTCCATTGTGAGAAACTGTGTTTGGGAAGTGGTCCCAAGACCTGCAGACAAGTCAGTGGTGGGCTCGATATAGCTTTACAAGGTAAAAAATGCAACTGACGGAAGCATCGAGAAGCATAAGGTCATCTTCGTGGCCAAAAGGTACTGTGAGGTAGAAAATATTGACTATGAAGAGACCTTATATCCTGTATAAAGGTACTATTCGATTAGATATTGAATTCTCACTTTCTCTGCACAGATGGGGTGGAAGATAGACTAGATGGATGTGAAGACAACATTCCTCAAAGGAGTGATTGAGGAGGAGGTGTAAATTGAACAACCTAAAGGATTAGAGACCTTTGAAAGAGAGTCACATGTGTGCCGAATCAAGTGAGAATTTTATGGGTTGAAGCAAGAACCCCATGCTTGGTACACCAGGATCAATAGCTACCTCACTGGGTTGGCTTCACCAAAAGTGAAGCAGATGCAAACCTTTGCCAAATTCTGTTAGAAGGTAAATTGTTGATTATAGTCTTATATGTTGATGAATTTATTTTAACCAGTGATGAATAACTTATCAGGTCTTGAAAGGAGGATCTTGCAGGAAAGTTTGAAATTAAAGACATGGGGTTGATGCACTATTTCCTTGGTCTGGAAGTATGGCAAAGAGAAGGGGAAATTTTTGTCTCTCAGGGAAAGTATGCCAATGAGATACTTCATAATTTCCACATGGAAACTCCTCTAGCGATCAACTGGAGAAAAAATGATGCCACTTCAGGTGAGGAGGTGGATGCTACTGTGTACAGGCAGTTGGTGGGTTCTCTCATGTATTTGGTGAACACGCATCTAGACATGTGTTATGTAGGCAAACAATTGAGCCAAGTCATGGTTCAATCAACCAAATTATTTTTGAGGGTTGCTAGACATGTTGTACGGTACCTTAGAGGTGCCACTCAGTTTGGAATTTGGTACAAATAGACAGAGGGAATGAAGTTGCAAGGCTTCATAGATGCAGATTGGGATGGTATTCCATCAAATTGGAAGAGCACTTTAAGAGGATTTTTGTTGTGAAACCATCTCCAAAAATATAAGAAAAGAGATATCAATGCCTTAGAAATAAGCCACTTCGAGGGGGCAACCTCCAATACATTACATGAATGAACAATTCTTAGATGATACAAATTACAAAACCTCCTTTCTATATATAGGAGTCCATGGGGCCACAATGTAATCCTAGTGGGGCCACAATGTAATCCTAGTCGACCTATCAATAATAATTTAAGGGCACAATAATAACAATATGGGGGTTACAGGGGTACAATAATAACAATAAGGGGGTTACACTAACAACAATAAAGGACTATACTAGTAATATAGGGACCTAACATGCCCCTCTCCTTCAAAAAAGTGTTGTCTTCAATGCTTGAGTAGCTTTGGGTGCTTCTGTATAAAATTCTCATCCTCCCATGTAGAATCTTTAGTGGGTAAGTTCTCCACTTGATGAGATACTCTGAAATTGATCGATTTCGTCGCTGTCGAGTTCTTGTTTCCATGACCGCTTCAGGTTCCAATATAATTTTTCCTTCCTCATCAAGTTCTGACAATATTGTTTAAACTAGAAGATTTTCACCTATAACCTTCTTTAATCATGAAACATGGAAAACTGGATGCACTCGTGAAGAAGGAGGAAGTTCCAATTTGTATGCCATAGTACCAATCTTTTGCAACACCTTGTAAGGACCATAGTACTTTGGCGATAATTTATTATCCTTCTTAGCTTGCTTGAGGGACATTTTTCTGTATGGTTGTAGCCATAAAAATACCCAGTCTCCTACATCAAAACTTCTCTCGTTGCGATGTTGATATACTTGTTGTTTCATTCGATTTTGTGCCAAATTCAAGTTATCCTTTAAGAGTTGGAGAACTTCTTGTTGATGCTCGATGTGATCTTCAACTGTTTGAACCTTTTAATTTTCTCTTAAATATGATGTGATGGATGGTGGATGATATCCATAAAGTGCCATAAATGTGGTCATTTTTGCTGCAATATGGAAGGAAGTGTTATACCACCATTCAGCGAGAGGTAACCACTTGACCCATTATGTTTGTTTATCAGATACAAAACAACGAAGATATCCTTCCAAACATTTATTTACTATCTCAGTTTGACCATCAGATTAAGGATGATAATATGAGCTATGAACTAATTGAGTACCTAAACAAGAAAATAACTCTGTCTAAAAATTTCCAGTAAAAATGGGATCTCTGTCGCTCACAGTAACCCTTGGGTTTCCATATAGCTTTTGAATTGTGTCCATAAATGTAGTAGCAACTATACTTGCTTTAAATGGATGAGATAATGCACAAAAGTGTGCATACTTGGTAAGTCTATCAACTACCACCATGATGACACTCTTTCCTTCGGACTTAGGTAAACCTGTGATAAAGTCCATTGAAATCTCCTCCTAACGTTGACTTGGAATGGATAAAGGTTGTAGAAGACCCGAGGTCTTAATTGTCTCAACTTTATTTTGCTGGCAAACCAAACATTCCGCCACAAACTTTTGAATATCAGATTTAAGGCCATCCCAAAAAAATTATTTCTTCACCCTGTGGTAAGTTTTTAAAAATATTGAGTGTCCTCCTAAAGGAGAAGTGTGCAATTCCAAAAGAATATTTTGTTTTAGTTGGGAATTCTTACAAAGATATAAGTGATATTTGTACCATAAGGAACCATTTTTCCAACTAAATGTATCAGATGTACTAGGATCTTGCTGCAACTTTTGAATGAGTGTCCACACTTCTTCGTCCTTCTTCCATTCATCTCTTGCTTCGGTTATCCAATCTGGTTGGATAATAGAAATGGCACAGATCAATGCTTCCACCTCTTCATTCTTTCTTGAGAGTGCATCTGCAACAACATTTAGCTTCCCTTTTTTGTAGATTATTTCAAAGTCATAACCCAACATATTTGTGACCCATTTTTGCTGCTCTTCTGAAGATAGTCTTTGTTCCAAAAAGTGTTTAATACTACCATGATCAATTTTTACCTTGAAGTGTCTTCCCATTAGGTAAGTTAGCCATTTCTTTAGTGCATGCATTATTTCTAACATTTCCTTCTCATTAATAGGTTTCTGTAAATACTTTCCTTTGATTGGACGACTTTCAAAAGCAAGGGGTCTTCCTTCTTGCATTAAAACAACACCAATTCCATTTCCTGAGGCATCACATTCCACAATAAAGGTTTTTGTGAAGTCTGGCGTAGCTAAGACCGGTGCTAGGCGCATTGGCTCTTTAAGATGTTCAAAGGCCTTAGTTGCTTCAGGAGTCCTGTTTGGTCTCAATCTAGTCTCCTAAACTGAGCTCATTTAATTTTCAACTAGGATTTGTAAACTGCTGAAGTGAAGTGTACTGTATGTACCTAGGTGCTTGTTTCTTAATGCGTTGTGTGTAGTGTTTTGTGATGTTTTTGGTCTTTTGTGATGATTTATGATGTTTTTGGTCTTTTGGTGATTTTATGTTCACAAGAAAAAATGACTAGAAAACTGATGGAAGGAAGCTAATGATTAAAAACAGAGTGAGATCTCATTGATTGATGACAAATGACAAATGCAATTGCAAACACTGAAGTAGAATCAAATCTAAACTATGACTAAGAAAAAACAGAGCTCGATAATGAATTTTAAGCAAATGATTCAAAACACAAACTAAACTTGTCAAATTCTTTCATCAAAGGCATTTGAGAGAGAGCTTGAAACATGGTCAACTAAGCATGCAAATCTTCCTAACTAAACAGTTTAAACAACTAACTCATAATGATGCAACATCTTATCCTTGGTTAGAGATTTGTTGAAGTATGTTTGGAATAAAACATTAATATCATCATAAGATCTTCTATTCTAGGACTAGTTTTCTAACTCTATTATGCAATTCAATTGAATGTCACAAAACCTTTACTCAAGAGTTATTGATTTCTTTTCAAAGTAGTCTTTTGAGGGAGAGATCTGTTTATGAAATGATGAGGAAATTGCAGAAGTACTTCAGGCCTTAAAGTGATATGGTATTCTGTTCATGTAGTGATGAGTCAATTATGGATTTTAGAACAAGAAGAGATTTGTGAATAATGAAGGCTGTTTTGTTAATCTTAACAACTGAAGTAATCTAATGTGCAGTGAATGACAACTGAATGTGGACTGCAAATGCAATGATTTGAACTACAACCAAACCTAAGATGTCACTAGCCTAAAACAATGTTAAACTATAAGGCATTATCAAACCCAAAACAGAACAACTAAACATGAATTAAGTACAATGAAACTCCGGAGTATCCTAACTATACTATCATGCATTATTCTATGAAATTATACAGTCTGTTTGTCCATCATTATTGATATCTTGGAAGAGTTCCTTCTTTTGGAAGAGTTAGAACAATTCTGACTGTGTAATTGAGTGCAAATGTAAATGTAAAGGCTGAAAGCAATGAAAAACTAAGATATCATATCCATATCCCACTCATCATTATAATATTTTGGACAAGCGTTTAAGAGTAAGAACAGAGATGGTACTTAGTGCAAACACACAACTAAATCATTCATTATCACGGTCATGTCTTGGACTCCTTAAGAATTTATTGGGAGAGTTTCTTCTTGTGGAAGAGTGATTAGAACAAGTGTAACTGTGATAGTGAACAACAAAAATTACAACTAAATCCTACAATACTATAGCCATTTCCCATTCATCATTATAATATTTTGGAAGAGCTTCTTCTTGTGGAAGAGTTAGAATGAGTATAACTAAAGTAGCTAATTAAAAACAACTACGAATTCAACTTCTAATCCTACAATACTATAGCCATTCCCCATTCATCATTATAATCTGTTGGAAGAGCTTCTTCTTGTGGAAGAGTTAGAATGAGTATAACTACAATAGCTAATTAAAACAACTACTAATTCAACTTCAAAAAAAACATAAAGGCAGCTAGAATACTTATCTAATTTACGCAAATAAATCCGTGCAAGAGGCAGGGGCCCTCTACCACCTGACAGAATTCAACTCCAAATTAAATCAACGCTTTCAAAACAACACTGTCTGCTTCATTAAAGATGAAATAACTTGAACATAGCACTCTGCGTCTTCAGAAATGTAACACAGAATCTAAGCAAAATCTAGCATCAAATCTAACATAGCTCTCGGTTTCCCAAGTGTTTATATAACAAATGTAAATAACAAGATTTGCAACAATTTCAGGAACACTGTCTTTCCTTATCGGAATCACATTAGGACTCTTGAAGTGGCTGCGTGAAGAGGAAAAAGACATCTGGACTGAGACAGTCCTAATAGAAGTCTGCTTTCCTAAATATGTTCCCACGTTCCAAAACCGTACCCAGAATTCGTTTCTTCCTCCATGATGAGCAACGAACCATGTAGACATGACGTGGATTATGCCCATATGCGGTTTTTCTTGAGAGGCCACCTGGAACATACCCAAACGTGAAGACAGCTATAGAATCGCCGGTTAGCTACGGAATGTCTGCATTCTGCATCTAGTTCCGGCCAAAATGCTTTACAATGGCAAAAATCACAAAACTTAGCAAGTCAGTCATGTAAATCATTCTAGAAGTAATTTTAACTATATTCATTGATCAATTGGGTCTAGGATAGCAATGGACAAAGGAAAATGAGGTAAAATGGAATGAAATAAAGCACCATTTTGAGGCTCAACATACCCCCACTGCTGTCTCTTTGCATGTCCTCATGAAAATTATCCTATGAACTCAGAGGCTTGTGCAAGGACATCTAATCCTCTCCTTCTCCTTTGTCTGGAAGCTAGAGATCTTTTGGGTTTTCTGATAACAAGTTTGAACCTTAGGTTGGTGAGTGCCCTGATTAGCTTCTTGTTCCTTTTCTTCAACTTCTCATTGGTCTTTTCCACTTTGTTTATATGGAGGGATAAGGTTGAGTTCATATCGGTTTTGAGCTTGACTTGATCCTTGAGAATTTCATTCTCATTTTTGATGTGTCTATTAAGTAATTCCAACTCATACCTATCCCTTCTTAATACATCTATTTCTGACAGTGGAGGACTGGGGGTTCTCTCTCTGCTTTCTGAAGCTCTCCTCTCCAAAGTTTCCACATAGTCATAAATTTCTTGTTGAGCAGGGTCAATTTCAGGGGTTCCTTCATAAAAATCCTCTTCAACATCTTCTTCAATGGATGTTTCTTCATCTTCTATATTAATTACCCCTGTCTGTTTGATTAGTGTTTTCTTCAGTTTCCCCTTTAGTCTGTGGCTTCTTCTAGGCTGAGAGGATCCCTCTCCTTTCTTTGTGGCAGATTTCTTGATTACCTTCTCTTTCTTAAGTTGCCTCTTGATTTGAGTCAACTTCTCTAAAATGATTTCCTCACTGCTCTCTTGGACTGTTTTGTCAATTTCAACTTTTGAAGCCCTCCATTTTCTACTTCTCCTTGTAGGTTGTGGTTCTGGTGAGGGTTCTCTTGGCTCTTCAAAATGATTTCTTATCAAGAAATCGTCCCATGTATCATTTTTTTTGGTTAAATGATGTTCAATCAAAATTTTAACCAACCCATGATGATATAAAGTTGTCTCTAAAAATTGAACCCTTCTTTGAACACAGGAAGCCATCTTTTTCAAGCTTTGAAGCAAGAAGTAAGGTAGGTTTAGGTCTTCCCCCAGAAAATGCATTATCGGTCTAATGTGGTAGACATAAAATGTCCCATATCTACCCTCACATGTAATAAATTTTTGCAGAAGAAGTAGTATGTTTCTCCATTTATTTTTCAATGCAGAACTGGGAATTCCTTTCTTAAATACAGTGACATCCATACCTGGTGATTTTAAAATTTTTTTCCAGGATTCATTGTGGAATTCTCTGTTTTTGAACCATCTCTCTCCAGTTCTGAGCAACCTTGTAGCCTATGCAATGAAAACTTCAGTGACAGTAAAGTTGACATCTCCCACTTCAACTTCAGTTCCTTGAAATGATCTTGCAAATGTTTTAGTGACTTCCTTGTGGAAGCCATTAAATTTCTCCAAAAATTGAAGCCATCCTATTTGTTGTAACATTTCTTTGCATTGAGGGTAGCCTTCTAAATATTTTGAACCCACTGGTTCAGTTCTTACAATGAAACCCATGATTGCTTCTTCAATGTTCAAATTAACACTCTTCTACCCACAAAAAACAATGATTTTCACCTTCGAATTGAAATGGCTTCAATTTCTTAATGAAAATGGCTTCAAACTTCGGAATTACATACCTCTGATTGACAGTGACAACAGCTTCAGACTTCGAGCTGATATACCTCTGGTTGACAATGAAAACGGCTTCAAAACTTCGGACTGGTATGTTTCTGTTGACAATGGAACTTGGACTGATATGCCTCTGTTTGACAGTGACAAATGGCTTCAAATTTCCCACACTACTATACCTCTGTCTCTCGGTGGCAAATAGCTTCAAATTCCCATACTACTATATCTCTGTCTCTTGGTAACAAATGGCTTCAAATTCTTCAATGCTATACCTCTGTGTTTATAGTGATAATGCTCATTCTCTGCCCACAGTGATACTTTGTCTGCCCACGGAATCAAATGGCTTCAAATTCTCACACTGCTATAACTCTGAATTTACCCTTTTGCTCTGCTCTGCGTTTACAATGCTAATGCTCAATGCTATTCAAACTGATATCCTTTTGCTCTCCTCTCGGTGATAAGAATATCTCTGTCTACGGAATGAAATGCCGGCTACAGAATGGAGTGATGGCAGTGGTCACGGAATGAAGTAGTGGAGTGAGGTGGAGGGAATGAATTAATGATTGAAGAGACGGCGGAGATTTTTACGACGGCAAAGAGAATCATCATTGAATGATTTGGTTAAGAGACGTGAAGAATTCAAATACCTCGACCATTTTAACCACTTAAATGATATCGGATATGGAATTTGAAATGAGAGATTTTAATCCAAAGTCTGTGGAGGGTTTATTGGTTTTGATCAATAAAAATAATTAAAACAACCTTTTCGAACAATCCATAACTAAAACTATGCTAAACTTTTATGAAATGCCATTATAATTTAAACTTGTTACCTCTGCCTTTCATTTGATTTTTGTAGTCTTTGTCTTCTTTGTTCACCTTTGGAAGAGTCTTCATAATTTTCTTGATGCTTTTGATTCATGGATACACTGGGTCATTTTGTTGCAATTCTAATGTCTGCTGATTGATGCCTTCAGGGTTTGTAGCCGCGGAAAGATTGTCTGGCTGCAGAAAGGCCGATCAGCTGCAGAATGTCTGTTGAGCTGCAGAATGTTCCTGTAGAGCATTTTAATCACGGAATTGAGTGTTTTTGGAATATAGGTGAAATGTTATATGGTATGAATGAAGATGGATGATGAGTTATGATGTGTATGAAGTGAATGATGAAATGGAATGGATTCAGTTTATGAAATGGAGTGAAAGAACATAAGAACTGTACTGCAATTCATGACATGTTTTATTCACTTACAGCAAGACATCAAATTTTGTATTTTGACATGAAAATGAGATGGATGGAGGATGGAATGAGATGAATGATATGTGGAATGAAGTGAAATATGAATGATGGAATGAAATAGAGTATGGATGAATAAGTGAATGGAGTGAAATGAAATGAGATGGATCATAAGCACTATGGATCTGAACTTATGATTTTTGTAACCGCTGCTTGTAAAAACAAAAATGGGAAAAGTTAGAGTGTCAGAGAGACTCTGATTTTAACCCTATCTTTTCTGTATAAACATGCCAATCAATGATTGGTTTTCATGTTTATACCTTCTTCTTCTTCTTTTTAAATAAAGAGAAATGCTTCAGAAAATTTAATCAAGTTGATGAAGAAGAGAGACTCTTCTTCATTAACTTCACATCATTGCTTTCTTGGAACTTCTTGACAAACTCTTCTCTTGAGAGTGGCTTGTGGTATAGCTTCAGTATATGACCATTCACAAGAAAAGTGACCTCTTCTTCATCTATAGTTCTGATTTTTACTGCCCCATTATCAAAAATTCGAACAATTTCATATGGCCCAAGCCAATGTGTCTGAAATTTCCCTTAAAAATCCTTGAATTTTGAATCAAACAAGAGAGCCCAGTCACCCTCTTTAAATTTCTTCTCCTTGATGTACTTGTCATGCCATCTAGCCCTTTGCTGTTGGACTAGACTTGTTTTCTGAACTGCATCTTGTCTGATCTCATCCAATTCATTAATTTGCTCCAATCTATGCTTTTGTGCCTCTGTTAGATCAAGTCCTAGCTGAACTGCCATCTTGAATGTTTGAATTTGGAACTCTATAGGAAACAAAACTTGCTTTCCATAAACAAGCTCATAAGGAGTATGGCCTGTTGTGTTTCTCCATGTAGTTCTATAGGCCCACAAGGCTTCAGGAAGCCTATCTACCCAATCTCTTCTATGTAAATGAATAGTATTTGTTAGGATTCCTTCAATGACTTTATTGGTAGATTCCACTTGACCATTTGCTTGTGGATGATAAGGAGTAGTTTTTCTATGCCTGATTTTGTACTTCTTCATCATTTGCTCCACTAGCCTTGATGTAAATTGAGCTCCTTGATCTGTAACAATTTCCCTTGGGACACCAAAACGAGTAAAAATATCCTCAAAAAGAAAAGTAACTACAGATGCTTCATTAGCAACAAGTAATGGTTTATCTTCTACCCATTTAGTAACATAATCAGTGCAAACTAATATATATTTCTTTTGTCTTGATGGAGGACTAATAGGTCCTACAAAATCCAAAGCCCATTTTTCAAAAGGTTCAATGTGTACCCGAGGTTGTAATGGCATCTCACCTGAAGGAGAAGGTTTCCCTACCCTTTGGCAACTGTCACACCTTTTGACATACTCCTTAGCATCTTTAAACAAGGATGGCCAATAATATCCTAAATTAAGGATCTTATAGGTTGTCCTCTTATCTGCAAAGTGTTCGCCACAAGGTTCATCATGACATGCCTTGAGAATCTCAGGCATCTCATCTTCACGAACACACCTTCTAATGATCAAATCTGGACCTGTCTTGTACAACTCATTAGCAACCCATGAATATTTTGCACTATCATTAATGATTTTTATTTTATCCCTTGCATTCATAATTGAAGGAAATTTTCCTGAAACTAAATAATTAGCAATATCAGCAAACCATGGCCAATAATATCCTAGATTAAGGATATTATAGGCTGTCCTCTTATCTGCAAAGTGCCCGCCACAAGGTTCGTCATGACATGCCTTGAGAATCTCGGGCATCTCATCTTCACGAACACACCTTCTAATGATCAAATATGGACCTGTCTTGTACAACTCATTAGCGACCCATGAATAATTTGCACTATCATTAATGATTTTTCTTTTATCCCTTGCATTCATAATTGAAGGAAATTTTCCTGAAACTAAATAATTAGCAATATCGGCAAACCATGGAGTTTGAGTAGAGATTGCAAAAAGATATTCATCAGGAAATTGATCTTCAACCGGAGTGTTATCTTTGATATTTTGGAGTCTAGATAGGAAATCAGCCACTGTGTTTTGTTTTCCAGGCCTATCTAGAATAGTAATGTTGAATTCTTGTAAGAGTAACAACCATCTTATAACTCTGCCATTAGTGATTGATTTGTTCATTAAGTATCTAATTGCAGAATGATCAGTGTGAAAAAAAGTTTCATAGCCTGTTATATAGTGTCTAAATTTTTTTATGGCATGAACAACAGCTAAAAACTCTTTTTCAGTTACAGTATAGTTTAACTCTGCAGGAGTCAAATTTTTACTGATATAATAGATGGCATAGGGAATTAAATCTTTCTGTCCCAATACTGCTCCTAGAGCTGTATCGGAAGCATCTGTCGAGATATGAAAAGGTAACTTCCAGTTAGGTCCCCTTAATATACGTGCTTCAGAAATTTTGGTTTTCAGGGTTTCAAAAGCTAACTGGCAATCAGAAGTCCACTTAAATTCACAATCTTTGGTGAGTAATTTGAAGAGAGGAGATGCTATTTTGGTGAAGTTTTATATAAATCTCCGATAATACCCTGTAAATCCTAGAAAACTTCTAACATCTCTTTGACAACTTGGAATGGATAGGTTAGAAATGACTTCAACTTTTGCCTCATCAACTCTAATCCCATCCCCTGAAATGTGGTGCCCTAAAACAATACCTTCGGTAAACATCATAAAACATTTTTCATGAATAAGTGAAAGGTTTGCTTCTTGACATCTTTTTAAGACTTTTTCCAAGTTTTCTAAAGCCTCTTCAAATGTATTCCCATAAACTGTGAAATCATCCATGTACACCTCTACACAGTCATGTATTAGATCAGAAAAAATTCCTAATACTGCCCTTTGGAATGTTGCAGGTGCATTGCATAATCCAAATGGAAATACTCGGTAGGCATAGGTACCCCAAGGACAGGTGAATGTGGTTTTGTCTTGGTCTTCAAGGGCTACTTGGATTTGATTGTAACCACTAAACCCATCTAGGAATGAAAAGTACTTTTTGCTAGCTAATGTATCTAATACTTGATCTATGAAAGGTAAAGGAAAATGGTCTTTAAGAGTAGCTTTATTCAATTCTCGGTAGTCAACACACACCCTCCATTTTCCATTTTTCTTTGGCACAATTACCAAAGGAGAAACCCACTGACTATCTGAAATAGGATAGATGAAATTAACATTTAATAATTTTTGCAATTCTTCCTTAACAATTTCCCTAAGATTTGGATTCATTCGTCTTTGAGGCTGTCTGATTGGTTTGAAATTTGCCTCTATATAGATGTGATGAGTACAAGTCTTGGGACTTATCCCTTTCATGTCAGTGTATTCCCATGCATATGCAGAATAATGTCTCTGTAATACTTTGATTAACTCTTCTTGTTGAGATTTTTCTAGGTTCTTGTTTATGTTCAAAGTTTTGCCTGGAAAAATTTCACTTGTAGAGCTGCCAAATTTGTCCATAGAATGAAGAGACATCTGCCTAGATGACAAAAACTCAATATTGGATCCCTCTTGAAATGATTCATGTTTGTGTTCTGGAGAGGATTGAAATTTTTCTAGAGTATTCAGAATTTGATTATCTTCACTAATTTCTGAAATTGTGAAGAGTGGTTGTAAATCTTCTTCATCCTCTATCCATTGAGTGTCATCTAGATCTGTAATTGTCCTAGCTGGAGGATATAAAGTGAATCTCTTAGTTGAACTACCATCAGAAATATAAATATCACCGGACCTACAACTAATAAAAGCATCAGCTGTAGCCAACCAAGGTCTTCCTAGTATAACAGGATGGCCTCCTAGATTATTCTTAGGAGTTATGATCATGAAATCCACAGGGTACTCCCAAGAGTCTAGGGACACTGGAATGTCTTCTATTACCCCATCTGGTCTGATCACAGATCTATCTGCTGATTGTAATAGTGTGGGTGTAAAGAGAAGATTAGGAAGTTTCAGTTTGTCCATGATTTGTCTACTCATGATATTTATTGCTGCTCCTAAGTCAATGAGTGTGTTTTGAATTTCAATTCCATTGATGTGAATTTTGACAACTGGATTTCCTGGGTCAAGATACTTTGGAATAACAATCTTGCCCATCATAATGTCTGCTATTTTTCCTACCTGTTGAATTTTCTTGGTTTCTCTTATTCTTTTTCTTGTTGTCTTCATACTCAACTCCTTTATTGTTTTGGCTAAAATTGGGATTTCCTTGATGGCTTGCGATAATGGAATTTTAATGCAAACATTTCTCAATTCATCTAAGAAATCATAATTAGGCACCATGATTTGTTTTTCTACACCTCTATCAATTTGTAATCTTTCCGGAAAGGGAGGTATAGAAGTAGATGTGGATGGTTGCTCTAATACGGGAGTTGGATTTATTGGATCTTTTTGTTTTAGTTTTTCAATGTGTGGGTCTTGAAAGGATGTGTCTTCCTCAAGACTTTTATTCACCCGTAGGGAGTCTTCCTCAGAATTATCTTATTCTTGTATGATCACAGAAGGTTTCCTCTTTTCAAGTATCTTTCCAGACCTAAGTTGAACATCACTAAGGTCTAGAGGAGTAATTAAATAAGTTGGAAACTGTTGACCTTCTATCATGTATGTATTCTGAGGGTTCTTATTATTGGGGTTTGGTATGGGTTGAGCCGGCAATTGATTTGATTTTTGAGGGAATGGTAATGAAAGTGGTTTATTTTGATGTGGTTGGTTCTGATGATGTTGTTGAGGATTTTGTTGAAAATTTTGTTGAAAATTTTGAGGAAAATTTTGTTGAGGATTTTGAGGATAAAAATGTGGGTATGGTGGATAGGATGGTGGATATTGATAGTATGGAGAGTATCTTCCATAGGGACTTTGTGTTCCTTGTGCCCAAGATTGAGATTGATTTTGAAATTGGGGCCAAGGTTGCTGCCAAGAATTCCAAGGTGGAGGTTGATTATACATTTGATCATGGAATCCCTGTGTCTGAGGTCCCTGCCAAGGTCTTCTAAATACAAAGTTAAGAGATTCTGTGGATTCTGTAGGAGTTTCTTCCTGAAAGACAGCTTTGAGACCAGGAAGAGAAGGAAAATTCTTGGTTTCATGTTTTTCAGAACAAATGACACAGGTCTCTACAATTTTTACATCTAAAGGACACTCTCTCAAGGCATGTTTCTTTCTACATTTGGGACAAAAGATTTCCAAAGCATCAGATTCAGCCTTTTGCTTGTTTTGTATCTTAAGGGTGTCTATTTGTTCACTAAGACTCCCTAAGATGTCAGATTTAAAATCATCAAGCATGTGTCCTATTTCTGATCTACTTACTGTCCTAGAAGCAGACTTACTTGCCCTTGCAAGAGCAGGATCTCTTGGACCTTTGACAGTTTTAGATTTCCCTCTTGAAAGGTTGATACATAACTCAGATATTTCAGGTAATGTGATTTGTGATATATCCCCTTTTCCCATCATGTTAAGGATATCCAACCATTCATCCCTAATTGTTTTCAACAAAAGAGCTTTTAAGGTGTCTTGATCTAGATTTTCCATTTTTGCCCTTTTGATGTTGTATTTAAATCTTTCCAACAAATCTTCTAAGTTTTCATCTTCTTTTTGTAACATCTTGAACACTTCTTCCTTATGATTAACCGGCATACAATAATCCAGATATCTCTCTAGAAATGCTTGTTTCATATCTTCCCATGTTCTAATAGAACTACTGATTAGACTCATAAACCACTTCAATGCTGCTCCCTTCAAAGTTGAAGGAAATAATTTCAGTTTTTGAGCATCTTGTAAGTAGTCATAAGTTCTACACAGCACTTCAAATTCGAATAAGAAAGTTTCAGGATCTTCAGTTTTAAGTACATAGAAGTTTGGAAGGACAGAGGGTGAAATGTTTTTCATGGTTGTATTGGTTTCTTCATCAATTATAGGGAACCCAAAAGAGCTTCCTATTCTACCTCTTCCTCCAATTGCACCTCTACCTCCTTCTCCTCTACCTCTACCTCTACCTCCAAATAGTGTGTTTTCTCCATTAAAAACTCCTCCTCCTCCTTCTTCTGCCATAGTTGACTCTCTTGTAGAAGTGGAAAGGTTTGTCCCTACTAGGAGTCTTTAGATCTTCTTCTATGGCAGGTTTAGTGGATGAAGTGGAAGGTTTCTCTAATGGAATAGTTGACCTTAGATTTTCTAGAAGTCTAGGATCAAGGGAGGATGGAAGATGGGTTTGAGTTGAAGGTGTACTAGCTCTGGATCTAGATGAAACAAGTGGTGTTCTATAAATCAAAATTTTTCCTCTGCTGCTTATAAATCTTCCCCTTGAATCTCTCTCCCTACGTATAAAATTGTTTTTGGATGCTAAGAAACAAAGTTTACCTAGTTTTCACTTCCCCGGCAACGGCGCCAAAATGTTTGGTCTCAATCTAGTCTCCTAAACTGAGCTCATTTAATTGTCAACCAGGATTTGTAAACTGCTGAAGTGAAATGTACTGTATGTACCTAGGTGCTTGTTTCCTAATGCGTTGTGTGTAGTGTTTTGTAATTTTTTTGGTCTTTTGTGATGATTTATGATGTTTTTGGTCTTTTCGTGGTTTTATGTTCACAAAGAAAATGCCTAGAAAGCTAATGAAAATGAGCTGATGATTAAAAAAAGAGTGGATCCTAATTGATGGATGACAAATGAAAAATGCAATTGCAAACACTGAAGTAGAATCAAATATAAACTATGACTAAGCAAAAACAAAGTTTGATAATGAATTTTAAGCAAATGATTCAAAACACAAACTAAACTTGTCAAATTCTTTCATCAAAGGCACTTGAGAGAGATCTTGAAACATGGTCAACTAAGCATGCAAATCTTCCTAACTAAAAAGTTTAAGCAACTAACTCATAATGATGCAACATCTTGTCCTTGATTTGAGATTTGTTGAAGTATGTTTGGAGTAAAACATTGATATCATCATAAGATTCTCTAAAGCTAATTCCTAACTCTATTCTGCAATTTAATTAAATGTCACAAGACCTTACTCAAGAGTTATTGATTTCTTTTCAAAGTAGTCTTTTGAGAGAGGGCTCTGTTTATGAAATGATAAGGAAATTGCAGAAGTACTTCAGGCCTTAAAGTGATATGGTCTTCTGTTCATGAAGTGATGAGTCAATTATGGATTTTAGAACAAGAAGAGATTTGTGAATAATGAAGGCTGTTTTGTTAAGTTTAACAACTGAAGTAATCTAGTATGCAGTGACTCACAACTGAATATGGAGTGCAAATGCAATGAATTGAGCTACAACCAAACCTAAAATCTCACTAGCCTAAAACAGTGTTAAACTACAAGTCATCATCAAACTTAAAACAAAGTAACTGAACATGATGTTAAGTGCAATTAAACTCCGGAGTATCCTAAATATACTATCATGCATTATTTTATGAAATTATACAGTCTGTTTGTCCATCATTATTGATATTTTGGAAGAGTTCTTTCTTTTGGAAGAGTTAGAACAATTTTGACTCTGTAATTGAGTGCAAATGCAAACATAAAGGACTGAAAGCAATGAAAAACTAAGATATCATATCCATATCCCACTCATCATTATGATATTTTGGGCAAGCGTTTAAGAGCATGAACAGAGATGGTACTTAGTGCAAACACACAACTAAATCATTCATTATCACTGTCATGTCTTGGACTCCTTAAGAATTTATTGGAAGAGTTTCTTCTTGTGAAAGAGTGATTAGAGCAAGTGTAACTGTGATGGTGAACAACAAAAATTACAACTAAGTCCTACAATACTATAGCCATTTCCCATTCATCATTATAATCTTTTGGAAGAGCTTCTTCTTGTGGAAGAGTTAGAATGAGTAGAACTACAGTAGCTAATTAAAACAACTACTAATTCAACTTCTAATCCTACAATACTATAGCCATTTCCCATTCATCATTATAATCTTTTGGAAGAGCTTCTTCTTGTGGAAGAGTTAGAATGAGTATAACTACAGTAGCTAATTAAAACAACTACTAATTCAAATTCAAAAAAACGCAAAGGCAGCTAGAAGACTTATCTAATTTACGCAAATAAATCCGTGCAAGAGGCAGGGGCCCTCTACCACCTGACGAAATTCAACTCCAAATTAAATCAACGCTTTCAAAACAACACTGTCTGCTCCATTAAAGATGAAAGAACTTGAACATAGCACTCCGCGTCTTCAGAAATGTAGCACAGAATCTAAGCAAAATCTAGCATCAAATCTAACATAAAATCTAACATAGCTCTCGGTTTCCCAAGTGTTTATATAAAAAATGTAAATAAAAAGATTTGCAACAATTTAGGAACACTGTCTTTCCTTATCGGAATCACATTAGGACTCTTGAAGTGGCTGCGTGAAAAGGAAAAGATATCTGGACTGAGACAGTCCTAATAGAAGTCTTCCTTCCTAAATGTGTTCCCACGTTCCAAAACCATACCCAGAATTCGTTTCTTCCTCCAAGATGAGCAACGAACCATGTAGACATGACGTGGATTATGCCCATATGCAGTTTTTATTGAGAGGCCACCTGGAACATACTCAAACGTGAAGATAGCTGCAGAATCGCCGGTTAGCTACGGAATGTCTGCATTCTGCAGCTAGTTCCGGTCAAAATGCTTTACAATGGTAAAAATCACAAAACTTAGCAAGTCAGTCATGTAAATCATTCTAGAAGTAATTTTAACTATATTCATTGATCAATTGGGTCTAGGATAGCAATGGACAAAGGAAAATGAGGTAAAATGGAATGAAAGAAAGCACAATTTTGAGGCTCAACAAGTCCATCAAAATGCATCTTTCTTAAATAATGTTGTTAGAGGTGTTGTTATTCTCCCATAATTCTTAACAAACTTGTGATAATACCCTGTTAACCCAAGAAATCCTCGAAATTGCTTTATGGTTGTGGGGAATTTCCATTCCTTAATGTCTTTAATTTTGTTAGGGCCTACCTTAACACCCTCGTGAGATACAATATGACCCAGATATTCCACCTCTTGTACTCCAAAGAAACATTTGGATGTTTTTGCATATAATTGTTTCTCCTGCAATAGTTTGAGCACCCTGTCAACATGTTGAACATGATCCTTCCAAGACCTGCTGTAGATTAGTATATCATCAAAAAATACTGGCACAAATTTTCTAAGGAAGGGTTTGAAAATGGAATTCATCAACCCTTGAAATGTAGAAGGTGCATTGGTAAGGCCAAAAGGCATGACCAAAAATTCATAATGACCCTCATGAGTTCGAAATGTTGTTTTCGGAATATCTTCGGTCTTCATTCTAATTTGATGATATCCTGAACGAAGATCCAACTTGGTAAAATAAATTACTCCATGTAATTCATCCAATAATTCATCAATCACAGGAATGGGAAATTTATCTTTAATGGTGAGCTTATTGAGCTCCCTATAATCCGGACACATTCGCCATGATCCATCCTTCTTGTGTACCAATACTACGGGAGCATAGAAAGAACTTTGACTAGGTTGAATTATACCCGCCTCTAACATTTCTACAATCATACGTTCAATTTCGCTCTTTTGGAAGTAAGGATATCTATAAGGCCTGATGTTTGGAGGAACACTTCCCGGAATCAAATGAATAGCATGATCATGATCACGAATAGGTGGGAGTCCTTTGGGAGTTTCAAACACCTTGGAATGATTGTCCAAGACTTGTTGGAGATCTGCAGAAATAGATGATTTTGATGTCGGAACTTCTAGTGAGCATAATTGTGCAATTACGCCTTGTTCTTTCTTTAGAAGCTTTGTCATGACATTAGAGCTTATTATCCTTCCTGGCTTCCCTTCAATACCCCGTAATTCGACTTCCTTTCCTTCTGAAAAAAATTTCAAGAAAAGTTCTTGAAAATTAAAAGCTACCGTCCCCAAAGATTGTAACCATTGTACTCCTAGTACAACATCAGCGCCTCCCATAGGAATGGAAATAATTGGACTATTCAATACATATTCCCCCATGGTTAGCTTGATATTATGGCATTTTCTAGAGAAATTTATAGTTCCTCCATTTGCAACCATCACTTGACATTCTGGTTTTGGGTATAGGAAACAATTCAATTCCTTGACTACCTTAAAATGAATAAAATTATGGGTACTACCTAAATCAATCAACACTATTACCTTTTTCTTCTTGATATGTCCTTATATCTTAAGAGTTCGAGGAGTGGTGATTCCTGCCAATGCATTACATGATATGGTCGGACTCATTTCTTCCTCTTCTAGGGCTGGTTCCTGGTGTATATCCTCTTCTTTTGAAGATTCTTGTTCATTTTCTTCTTCCTCTTCACAATCTATGTAAAATAATTTCTTCTCAGCACACTTATGACCTTTAGTGTATTTTCTATCACAACTGTAGCAAAGTGCTTTTTCTCTTTTTTCTTCCAATTGTTGTGGTGTCAACATTGTAGGTTGTGGAAATCTAGGAGTAGCAACACTTCCATCTTTATAGAAGTGAGTGGTAAGCTTCCTTGTCGCCATAATTTTACATTCAACTTTTCTTGCCAACCTTAATTCCTTCTCTAATGAATCAGGTTCCAAAACGTGAACTTCATGTTGGATGTTATCCTTTAAAGTACCTATGAAGAGATCAATCCTGTGTTCCTCTAGAATATCAGTTGCCCTTATATTCAATTTTTGGAAGTCCTCAAAGTGCTCCCCCACTGAACACTTTTGTTTGAGATTTATCAATTGGCTAAAGAAAGTGTTGCTCTTTGTATCCTCATAATGTGCTATCATTTCCTCCATAAAAGTTGACTAAGTGACAATTTTTTTACGGGAGAAAATCCATCAATACCATACAAATGTATTTTTTTCTAAATGTAAAGTTGCAATGCATACCTTTTGTGTGTTTTTCACATTATTGAGATCAAAATATTGCTCCATCTGTAGTATCCATGTTACAGGATCCTTTCCATCAAACTTCCTCATATCCATTTTTGGAATATGGTGGTTCTTCCCTCCAACATTAGAGTTTATGAAATCAGATTAACATTTATTTTATTCTCAACATGAGTTTCCTCTACTATCTTTTCACCATTAGGAAACATTTCTTGTATCAACTTTGTCAAACCTTCCATGTCTGCTTTTAGATAATTCTTCATGTTTTCCATCTTAGCTTCCATGTCATCCATATTAGATTCCATGCCAACTTCCATGCCATCCATCTTAGCTTCCATGCCATTCTTCAAACCATCCATCTTAGATTCCACGCCTTTCTTCAAACCATCCATCTTAGTTTCCATGCCTTTCTTCAAAACTTCCATGTCATTTTTTGTTGCTCTTTGTGAGAGCGAAATTTGTTGCACTTGCTCTCGTAATTTTGATTTGTCATGTTGCCATTATTTGTCTTCATGAGTCATAGTAGAGCCTTCTAAAGGCTTAATGGGTGTTGAATTCTTTTTAGGGGCCATTTTAGAATCCAATACTGATATCTATTCTACAATATTCCTTTGGAATCAATTCAACTTGATTCTTCAAACAAGACTTATGCAATTCGGAGAAAAAAAATACACACCTTTTACTTGCTTTTGAGGGGCTCTATATTGAAATTGACTTATCTCTATACTTGTAGACCCTCAATATCTGAAGCTTCTTTCAAATGCCACAAGTCTGACATGATTTGGATTCTTCAAGGCAAATTTATGTCTAATCTCCCACAATGACCTAATTATGGACCGGTTCAGTAGAGCGAACTTGTACAACTTGCCACGTGTCATTTTTTTCTCCTTTTCCTCTGAAATTTATAGACAGAAAACTACAGTCTGTTTAATTCCAGTCACTTTTTACAGAATTCCAATCCGATGCTCAGAGAGAGATTTATGAATATTTTCCCACGGTCTCCTCTTTGAGATGAAATTTGGGATCCTGAAAAATACCTAACTTCCACAGATCATATCTCCAAAATATTGCGAACCAAGCTCTGAAATGTTGCGACGATGTTCCTCAGGATTTAGTCTTCACGCTCTAAAAATTTCAACTTCTGAACCTTCGTAGAAAAAACGTTATAGAGAAAATTCCGCGATGACCTTTTTAAGTGAAATTCAGGAGCCTGCAAAAAGCCCTAACTTCCACACATCATATCTCTGAAAATATTGCGAACCAAGCTCTGAAATTTTACGACAATTTTCCTCAGGATTTCGGCTTTGCACTCTAAAAATGTCAGCTTTGGAACCTTCGTAGAAAAAAAATTATAGTGAAAATTCCACAATGACCTGTTTGGAGCAGCGAAACCCTAGAATCCAAAGCTCTGATACCAAATGTTGTGAAACCAACTCCAAAAATAGAAGAAAAGAGATATCAACGCCTTAGAAATAAGCCACTTCGAGGAGAAACCTCCGATAAGAATTACATGAATGAACAATTCTTGGATGATACAAATTACAAAACCTCCCTTTCTATATATAAGATTACATGGGGCCATAATATAATCCCTATTGAAGGCCATAATGTAATCCTAGCCGACCTAACAATAATAATTTAAGGGCACAATAATAACAATATGGGGGTTATAGGGGTACAATAATAACAATAAGGGGGTTACACTAACAACAATAAGGGACTGTACTAGTAATATAGGGACCTAACAATTTTCAATATTGGGTCAACGACAGTTTCTCGATACAGAAGGAAGAAAATATCAGTTGCACTCAATTCAATAGAATCAAAGTACATGGTGGCTAGTCAAGAAACTTGTGAAGCTATCTAGATGAGAAATATTCTTCTTGGGCTATTTGGTCAGATGATGGATCCTACCGTGATTCACTCTGACAATCAGAGTTGTATCTAACTCTCTGAGAATCCATTTTTTCACGATTGATCCAAAAACATTGATATCTGGTACCACCATCTACACGATTGTGTGCAGAGGCAGTTCATGTTGTTGCAGTACATTCCGACAGAGGAACATGACGCAAATATTTTAGAAAAGCCTGATCAAGAGGAAATTTCGAGTTCCATAGAAGTAGGATTTGGATATATGATAATCCCTTTCTTTTTGAGAGGTAGTGTTGAAAATGCATCAAAAAATTCCTAATTTAATTTTTCCTTTAATTAAATTACGAGAAAATAAAAAGTTCCACATCAACGGAAAACTTGAATGAGTTAACTGAGTTATTATCACTCAATTAGCTGAGTTAATTCGAGTTGGAGAGTGAACTTGAGTTGTGTACAATGATTCCTAAATTTTAGGAGTCTAGGTTGAGTTAATTTTAGTTGTAATAATTTAATTCAATTAAATTGAGTTAAGGTCAGTTTAACTAGTTCCAACTGCTGGAGGTCTAGCAGTGGGGTGCAAATTTAGTATTTAACCAGATAAATGATCAATAAACCTAAATTAACTCATGCATGCATGAAATTCAAGTTACCCAGTTGAGATTGGAGTTCAAGGGAAATGTACTATCAGTTGTAGAATACTCCAAATTGTACAGGTCATGCTTGCAGTCAAAGGAAGGACTAAATTTATTGTGCAATTCTCATTGAGGTATATCCTAATTAATAGGGGAATAATTCCCAAGGAAACAACGAAAGGAAATAGAAGCTTGGAGGCTTGGAAAATTGGCTAAGTGTTGGCCAAAGTCGGTCAGTCGAGCAGAGGATAGAAAATACTTGTGCAAGTTGAGCTCAAGGTTGAGGAGAGCATATTGTATTCATCTAGATTCTTTGATAAATGTAATACAAATAGTAAGGGGTTTTGAGAAAATGCTTTCCCCTAGATATATCTTTGTGTATGTGTGTTGAATCTTGATGCATGCTATTGATTTGTGTTCTCAATCATGAATTTATTTCCGCATATTTGTAGAGTAGATTTAAGTCTTATGTTTTAGTAAATTTCATGAGTAGTTTGAATCTACAATTAAAATTCTACATTCCATACTAGACCAGAAATATGACATATTATAGAATTAAAAGCAATTGTTGGTCTTGTAGATCTGGGAAACCAATAACATGATGAGAAAATATTAGAAGGATCTATCAAATCAGATCTAGAATCCATACCAACATGGGGGTTTTGGTCCACTAAATGATTCAAGTCTTGAATTCTTCTCAAAAGGATTGATTGGTCCATAACAAAAATAATTTGCTCAATGACATTCAAAATGAAGAATAGGAGTTGATTGTTCACCATAACACTCAACATATATGAATTCTTCGGCCAAAGGTAATCTTTAAATTGATAAATTTCACAATTTTGTGCAGCCATGAAAGTCATACATTCCAATCCCAATTTATATACAAGAGGTCTACATGAAGATGAATTCACTACATCAATATCCTCTATCCGATTAGAAACATGATCTTGAGAGATAGAAAAATTATAATGAGAAATCCCAAAATACATCAAGGATGAGTTTGCATCCAGTGAAACAATAAAAAGTGAATAATTTTGTGAGGAAATCCAAATCTGACATGGTTTGGGGATCTTACCAGGATTTCGAGAACCTAACATAACCTTCAACAGGAGTTGAAGTGCCTCAAATTCTTGACAAGTTATGTAACTTTGGAAAGATAGATAATAAAATTTTGAGAACTAAGTCAGATTGAAAATTTCATGTGGACAATTACTATCAGTTAAATAAACAAGATTACTATTATCTCAATGGCATCCATCTAGATCACTAATTTGATCATAATTTCCAACTTCAACAAACATATAACTCAATTCATAATATTCTTCTAATCACAAATCTAGAGATGTATGAATTGGATAAATCTCATGAGAAAAATCATTTGAAGTTTTGTCATCATGCAAAATAGGACATGATAAGGGATGGAATGGATGCTCTATGATTTGATTACTCTCCTCTTCATCATGGATAGCCTTACTACCTTGTGTCAATTGAAAAATAAACTCATGAAATGATGAACTTGAAGAGCATGGAATATATTCATCGCAAGTTTATGCATTAAAAATAGTAGAGCACAAGGGACAGGGAGGTGAAGAGGAAGAAGTGTTCATGAAATAATCTTATTTGACCTAATATTATTTAATATATAAATATTTTGAAACAAAATATTCTTGATAGACCAAAATATAAGTTGGTGCACTTGATATTCCATCACCATATATATCAACAGAGTTATCCTCATCAGAATAATGGCTACCCAAGACTTCAGATTGATTAGGAAAATTGATTTTATTTGATTGAATACCGAGATTGGTAGATTCAAAATTAGCCAAGAATGGAGAAACACCATTTTCACATAGAGGAATTTGAAAATAAATATAGAAAGAATGTTCACCTTCATTCTCCTCTACCTGTGAAATATGACTACCCTACACCTAATCACTAGTATTTGGAATATATTGATCAATAATATCAAGGGACGAGATCATGAGAAATATATGATAGAGGATGACAAGTATTCAAATTAGATTCAAGATTTAAGTTACGAGTGTTAATATCTCCTTGAAAAGTGGAGGTATTAACCTTCAATTTAGGCTTCATAAACCATTCCAAGGTTTCCTCCATTAGATATGGATTATGAGAAATGGATGAAGGTTGAAGAGATAGATCATACATTTGATTTGGAAATTTCCCAATATTATCACTAGGAGGCACCCAAACTGGTATTGGAATAGGAGGAGGACAAGGAACAAAAGGAATAGTAGGTTCCTCCTCTGAAATTATAGGTGTCTTATGATTTACAAAATTCGGGGAAGAATAAACATTAGGGAGATCAATCTCACCATGTAAAGAGATATGAACCAAACACTCAAACTTTTGTTTACAGAAATCCAAATTTGTATCTTCTTTAGGAAATTCATAACACAGGTGAAGGAATAAATTAGAAAAATCCTCAATTCATCATGGTTCATTCTTAGTTGAGTAATCCTTTTAAGGACATCATTGTAATCATACTTTTTGAAAGCCAAATAAAGCTCCTTGATGAAGTGTTCAAAAGAATGAATGGAAGTGGGTGGTAGGCTATGTCACCATTAGTTAAATCGACCTTAAAGTATGAGGAAGAAAAGAACACAAGCCACATCTTCATAAATGATTTCATAATATTCACATAGCTTAAGAAAAAGTGTTGCATGCTCGACTATGGATGTACCACTCTCACCATCAAACTTGAATTGAGACAAGTCGTAAAGAGGTCCATCGAGGATAAATTTTTTACCATTAGATCTATTGTAAAAACACCTAGGGAGTATGATTTAAGGAAAAACCATTTAATATAAGAGGTTCAAAACAGACTCAATATGCATAGCTTGTCATCTGGGCCTCCTTCTAGTGCTAATTGTTGAAGGTGAAGTCCCAATTAGACATCACACCGTTTGGAGTAGGAGCCACATCTGGAGTATCAATCTAGCCATAAGATTTTCCTTGGGGGAATGAGTTATATAAGAGAGTATGCACATAACCTTTGAAATCACCAAGTAAGTTGAAACTGTGAAGCACCAATGCAATGTGTAAACAGAGACATTCACAGGAGAGAATTAAAAAGTGAGCCTCTAGAAATAAAGTGATATTACTATCCTAAGAGAGACACACGTGAGCAAGGAAAGGTTCGTTATCTATCTAGAAAAATAGTTCACATAGACACAATGAAAATTAAATAAAATACAACACACATTCAATAAGATAAGTACCAAAGCCAATGAAGTAGTTCAATTTCCTTAGTACATTTCCTTAGTACATTTGAACAAAATATATACCGTAAACATCTAAATAATAGTCTTACAATATTCATGATACATGCATGAAAATGTGTTGGCTTGGAAAGCTTATGATTATTGGGTGAAAGATACAAGTACACAGTTAAAATGGCGAGCCACTATCTCCAATAGTGGAACATTAAGTCACTTCTTGCTTCTCCAAACAATGATCTTCTCTCCTATGCTAAGTTAGAGAAGCCAAGGATAGATTTTCGGAGCCCAAGCCTCCTAAATCCATTTTCTTGAATTATGAGGTTTCTTTTATAACAAGAGGAATGACCTTTCATGTCCCCTATGACACTTGAGTTTCCCTCATGATTCTTGGAATTCTAATGTGACCTTTGGACTTCTATATGGATTTTTAACTTTTCCTAAATACTTTTTTATCCATATATGACTATATGACTTTTCATATTCCACATATGATTCTTAGACTTCCACAAATTACATTTTGTTCTTTCCTTTTGATAATTACATCATTACATCCACAAATGATGTGTCAAGACACATGGACACACATGCCATTGTCATGACACTGGTGCAAGTCACAACATGACAATGATGACATGGACTTCATGATTCGATGGCAATGCCAAGTTATTCTTCTGGATACTTTGTCTTCAATCTTCATGAGAGGTTTTTTTAGTACTTCATCTTTGTGAAAGATTAGTTTTTTTTTTCTTCTTCACCTTCCAAGGGGTTGAAAATAGGGAGTCTTCACTATGATCCTGATCTTCCAACTTCTGTTGCAATCTAGTGTCCCTTCATCTTCTTGTTCCATGATCAACTTGTCTTTACCGCTTCATAAATGTCTTCTAGCATTGTATCCTTCTCCTTCTCCTCGAGCATCATCCTTTCATGTTAAGATATAGTACATGCAACTAAAAATCACTCATGACAAGATGACATCAATTCATAAAAATCCTAGTCTAGCTTGCTTCATGAAAATCATTGATTGAGCTTAAACTTGGTATTGGACAAGGAAGAATGCTCAAGGATTACACAATATGTAGTTCCAGAAGCTAGGAGTGATTTATTGATGTTTGTGATTGCACAATGCACAACACTAGGGGCCCATGAGACAAGACCACGTCCTTGAAAACCATAGTGAGGCAGAATTTCCCACTGTAACTACGAAATGCGTAGTTCATGAGAGAAAAACGACTAGAGGATGGCACAGTTGTGAAGTTCAAGAAGTTAGGGAGACAAATTGCTGCTTAAAATTGCACAATGTGCAAGAGACCTGATGGGAGGCAAGATTGCGCAGTTCTGGAGGTTAGGAGGAAACTCTTAGGCACTGTGACTATGCAAAGCATAGTGATTGGAGGCAATAATTGTGCATTGCGCAATTTCAGGAGGAAGAGATGCATGTTGGATTCTTGCAACTGCGCAATGCGAAGTTTAGAGGGGTAGAGTGAATCTAGGTTGGTCGGGTATGAAACTTTTTGAAATATGCTTAAGTGTGAGATCAATGAGGTAGAAATGAAACCAAGGTTGGACTTGAACATGATCGCACACCCAAAATAGTAATGACACAATAATCAACACTAAGAATCAACATGATTTCCTTGATACGATATTAAAACAACGCTCTCCTCCAAGTATGACACTTAGGATACACTTTGTGATGACAATGGCAACACTAGTACACCAGTGCATACAACTTTGGGAATGCATCTAATACATTTATATATGATAATCATGACCCATTGGTACCAAATTTACCTCTTGAAATGAATTATAACTCTACTTTTACAACATGCAACACTTCCCATTCCAAAAAAAGACACTTATGAAAGTAAGATAAAAATGTAAATGAAACTTGCAAAGTCTTTAAGAGAATGAAAGAAGCACATGCCAAAGTGAAGATAACATGAAAATGACACCTGTAAAAGTAAATGCAAGCAAAAATGACGGTTTCGAACATGAAAGCGACACTTAAGAAAACAAAGGTGTGCCAGAGCGACAGTTGAGAAAACTCACCACAATAGAAGTATAATTGCAATCAAAGTGAGGGAAACTGTCAATGGAGAGTGCGCACTGACTGTCGACACGTGTTGTGTAGTTCATTATACTCATGTATTGTGCAGTCATTGTCACCAATGATGCACAAGGCTTACCTTTAAGAGTTGTGCAGTGCCTATGTAAGCTTGCTTTGAAATAAGTGTACTTGTGAATTATTTGATAACTAAGCATGCATAAGCAAGCGACTTTGACACTTATAATTTAAGGTAACATCAAACAACCATGAATAAAATATGAATGATCAAGGAACAATAGATCTTGAGATCACAAGTAGGCTCCAAAATTCAAGTGTAAGCAAAATTTTGGAGGGTGTTTGTCGTAGCGATAACAAAAACAAAAAAAACAATTGGAAGAGTTTATGCATAAATACAAGGATGTGTTCAAGGAGCCTAAAGGGTTATCGCTGAAGAGGGAAGTAAAGCACACGATATATATCTTTATGAACTCACCATTTCCAAGAATTGGGTTTTATAAGCGATCCATTATAGAAGCAATTAAGGTGAAAAGAAGTTACATCATCTACTAGAACAAGGTGTCATTCAGCCAAGAATCTCACCATGTGGGTCATCCATCATCATTGTACCAAAGAAGGATGGAAATTAGTAGTTGTGTACCAATTATAGGGTGTTAAAAAAATATTCTCAAGAACAGGTACCCCTTGCTCAAATTAGATGATTCGTTGGATTAATTTAATCAAGAAAAATACTTAACTAATCTAGACTTAAATTCAAGATATCACTAAGTTCAAGTCAAAGAAGAAGATACCTGGAAGAGATCCTTAAAAAAAAAACAAGGTTTGTGTGTGTGGTTAGTCATGCCATTTGGATTGTGCAATGCACTATCTACATTTATGAGGTTGATGAATGATATACTACATTGTTTTACAGATTAACTTGTTATATTCTATTTGGATTATATATTGGTATATAGTGATACCTAGGAGGAGAACATCTCACATTTAATAAAGGTTTCTAGAGACATTAAAGAAGCACCAACTTCTAGAAAATATCAATAAGTGTGAGTGTGCACAACGGTATTTGTTATATGTGGGGTATGTGATAAGTGGAGGAGAGATGAAGATAGATCCTGCCAAGATGGAGGCCACCATGAAGTGGTCGATGCATACTATTTTTTGTTAGAAAATAAAAAAGGCATAAATATTTTCTTATCTAGATAATTACTTTTATATATTTGAATTCTTATTAGCTTATTTTATGGCTTATTTTATCTTCTTATCATCAAGAAAATATCAAAACCAAATGCATGAAGATCCAAACATAAGTGACACAATGTAGGCTCTCAGTCAGGGAAAAACCCCTCTTATAGGGGAAAACCCAAAAATTATCTTCTCTTCCTTTAGAACCAAATCAAATGAGACAAACAAGACCTTTTGACCAAGACAAAAAATTTCTCCAACCCACTAGTTCAACCTCCCAATACAGTCCTTCATCTTTAAATCAACAATAGTCAACTTTCTCTAATACTGCATTAACCAAGAGTTTCGGCCCTACTACATCATAATTTTGACCTTACTACAAACCTGCAATTTCAGCCTTTCCTGCAAATAAAAATCTCGCACTTGTGAGGGAAAATAAGATAAAAATGGGCTTCACTTCTTCACTGGGTTCCTCTTCTCTTCGCTAGGGGTTATCCTTATTCTTCAAGCCTTCCTCACTTCTTCACACCTTTTTTTATTGCATATTGAACTTGCTTGGTGAGAGAGAAAATGAGGTCAGGTTCCTTCTTATATATAGTGGTTGGATCATCCCTTTTTAAGCCGACTTGACTATACTTGAGGTTAACTTGGTGGAAGAGTGACAAGTGACACGTTTTACATGATACATAATTTTATTTTTTGATACAATGAGCCTAAGAAGGGTCTAGTACATAATGACAGGGACCATGATACATGGTGTAATCCATAGAAGCACACAATGGGTGATTTAACCTAGAAATAAAATAATTCAAGCATGAAACCCATGTTTATAAATATTTTCTTTGAAAATATTTTATTTTTTATATAATAATGATATTAGACAAAAATTATGAAGACCAATACTAGTTATATTTCTCAACACTCCCTCTTAACTAGGTAGGTATTCATAATTTTTCAATCAGTACAAGGTTGACCTCAATTTTAAATGTTCCAAGAAGAGTACAACAACATACACAATTCTAGGGATACCAAAACTGCCAAGGTATCCAACACATCAAAGATCCAAGTGTCAATGATAAAATTTCAAGGATCCATCAACTCAAGGATCCAAGTGTCATTTCCAAGAAACTAATACAAGGATATAAGACACTAACAGAGACTAAGGTGTCATCAATGAAACTTTCAAGAATATTTACCATCAGGCTATATCCCTGGTATCAATCCAACCGAATATAGATACCATCTAGGCCTTCATGTCAGGACACCAACACTTAGGGTTATAGGTATCATCAAGGTAAAACACAACAACGAAGCTCCACATGACCAAGATACCCCCCCCCCTCCACAACGAGATTCAGACATCATCAAGACCAAACTAAGACATGAGATCTCAATATCAACCTGGCCAAGCTGTCCTCCCAAGTACCATCATACAAGTAGTTTATGGTACTAATCTCTCCCTCTCAACCAAATCAAATATATCCACCAATCCAATTATGCTTCTAAAATTTTCTAACTTTACATGGAGAGGTCAACACATCAACTACTTGTTCATTATATTGTAGCCACATTACCCTAATCACTTCCAATATATTGGTTCTTCTTGTTAGGATATTTCGACACATAGGAGATAGTTAAGAATAACTTAGTCTAGTGTAGAGTTAGGTAAAGTGTGTTTCTTTACCATGTACATTTGTAACTTTTAATCTGATGGTCACGATTTGTAGTGATCCGACGGTTATCTCTCTCCTCGGTATTAACGACACTTGATCTGTGGCTTAACACCCATTTGGTCCATGAACTCTATTTAAAGAGCATGGAGGGTCATTTGTAGGTTAACCGTTTATGAGAGAAACATATGTAACCTTTCTTTTATATTAATAAATTCCCTAAAGTGGCCGCGTTGACTCAGGGCATGGATTGTTTCTCCTCTTTGAGGGTTTTAACCACGTGATTATACCGGTGTACTGATTTGTGATATGTTTGTGAGCGGTGACCTTTGGTTCTTGATCTACGGAACTTACCCTGTAAATTCCTACATGGTATCAGAGCTATTTTGAGGGCCGCGTCCATTGTTGGTCAAAATCCGAAGCCAGTTTGACTGCATGCGAATGCTGTTTTGTAGATCTACTATTTATGAACATTTTTGAGCTTGGATAACTACTCGGTTGTGTCCGTAGCATCTGTTACAGTGAGGAACACCTTTCATTTCATGCGAAAAGGTTTCCGGCTGCCCAAGTTATGTCAGTTTAGATCTAGAGGTATAAAGCATCTATTTTGCAGTTATATTTGTTAATAGTTCTGCTTATTTTTTTTTTCCTGTATTAAGGTTTTATTTATTTGGCGGATCTATACCCTCTTCTCTGTGTATGCTCTTTTCTGTGCGCTTTGTGCGATCTCGGCAAATCAGAAACAAGAAAAATGCATTTTTTTTGCTACGTATGCTCTTTCCTCGCGTCTTTGCGTGATCTCGGGAAATCAGAAATAGTGAAAAAAAAATGATAGTTGCCGATAAGGCTAACCGAGAATCTAACATTCTGCCGTAAGGCTTTGCATTTCGTTTGTTTTTTTTTTTTTGCTCGTTTTTGTGCAGGAAAAGGCACGCACCCCCCCCCATAATAATACTAATACTAATACTAATAATAATAATAATAATAATAATAATTCCCCCTTCCTCCTTTCTAAAATAACATAATCCTTTTACTATCTCACTTGTTGAGGGGTTAGTTTATGAGAATAGAGGTCTTGGGTTCAAGTCTCCTTCTCAAGCTTCTTTTGTAAAAAAAAATTGTTCAAAGGGGCGGAATTTTTTTTAAAGAACCGCACTTCATCCCATTCCCGTAACTATTCGACATCTACAAATCAGTTTTTTCAAAAGGCATAACTTCTTCATCCGGAAGCTGTTTTTCGAGCCGTTTCTTTTGAAACAACCTAATTTTTCGAGATATTTCCATTGGAGCAGTTAGTTTCATCTTTTCTCAGCTTCGTTTTTTTTTGAAAAGTGGAAAGTGCATGCCCGGTTATTCTTAACAACACCAATTATTTCCAATGGCTACCTCACATGGTAGATATACTTAGAAGTAAAGGGCTTTATAGAATAGCCATAGGGCTAGAAACTAAACCTTCTGATGATGATAAAGTTTCTAAATGGGAAAATAAATAAGATCAAGCACAAGGGTTGATAGGAATGTCTATTGCTCAAGATCTTTGATTTCATATCCTTGACATTAACACCCCTCATGAAGCCCTGGACAAGCTAAATACTGTCTTTGGCATTCAAAATCAAATCAGGGCCCATCAGCTTGAAAATGAGTTGCTTACTTTGGACCCCAATAATTTCTCCTCTATTGAGGATTTTTTGTCCAAATTCAAGACCCTTAGAATTCTTTTAGAAGGTTGTAAGGTCAAAAAGGAAGATGGTAGCCTCATTTATTGCATTCTTGCTAAGCTTGGCCCTGCATACTCTGTATTTGTTTCTGCCTTCCATTACACTAGAGAAGCCATCATTTCTTCGGGAACTACCTACAATAATCCCTCTTTTGATTCCTTTTGCGATTCTTTGATAAGAGAACAAGAATAACTCTTACACCTTGGTCTTATCACTTCTGGAAACGCTTCTAAGAAAGCCTTAGCAGCCCAACATCAATCATATCAAAATAATCCCAAGAAGTAGTATCCTAAAAAGTATGGTCTAAAACCAAACAAGGGTCCTAAGCAATTTCAGTCGTAAACTGAAAAAGTAACTCACCAAAATGATAAGGCATATAAAAACAAAGGAAAGAAGACATATAGACATTGCAACTTTTGCAATCGTGATGGCCATTTAGAGTCCAAATGTTTTAAGAAGATGGAAGCCTTAGAAGCAGCAATGAAGAAGCACAACATCAATTTGGAGCACTCTTCACCTTCATCTTCGGGCATGGCACTTTCTGCTTGTGGTTGTCAAGCATCAAGATCTGATTATGCATTAAATGTATCTTCTTCTTCTCCTTCTCATGAGTGGCTCATTGATTCTGGAGCTTCTTACCACATGGCTAAAAATAAATCCATGTTTTCTTCTTTAAATAATTGTAACACCAAACATATTTATGTTGGTGATGATAGATCTCTTAGTGTTGTAGGATCTGGAACCATTCATCTAGATAATGGTCAGTTTAATGATGTACTATGTGTTCCTACCTTGTCATGCAACCTTCTATCTGTTTATCAGATAACTCATTCAGGTGAAGGGAAAATAGTAGAATTCTCACCTCATGATATTGTAATCAAGGACCTCAAAGATCCTAAACATATTTTAGCTACTGGCATTGCTGATGATTCCACAAGGTTGTATAAGTTTGACAACTTTGGGTCATCATGTCTTCCCTCTGTTTTTGTTGCTCATAATGATGATGTGAGCAAACTTTGGCATGAGCGATTTGGTCACTTAAACTATTGCTCTCTTCAAACTCTATGTAAGGAAAATATGGTGATGGGTCTTCCTATGGTATCTTGCCGAGATGGTGTTTGCTTCGGATGTGTACTCGAAAAACATCATCGAGATAGTTTTGATAAACGTGCCTCTTGGCACGCTTTAGCCCCTTTGTAGCGTGTGCACAGTGATTTATGTGGTCAACTTCTTGTTGTTTCTTTCTCTGGTTGCAAGTACTTCTTAACTTTCATTGATGATTTTTCCAGACGCACTTGGGTATATTTCTTAAAACTCAAGAGTGAAGTTTTTAACATGTTCTTGGCCTTTAAGGCCTTTGTTGAGAAACAATCTGGACATCAAATTCTTAAGTTAAGATTAGACAATGGCGGAGAATATGTTAACAACAAATTTATCAACTTCTGCATTGAGAATGGCATTAAATTGCAACATACTTTTCCATACACTTCACAACAAAATGATGTAGCTGAAAGGAAGAATCGAACCTTGAAAGAAATGGCTAATTGTATGCTTCAATCTAAAAGACTTGGTCTCAATTTTTAGGTAGAAGCCATTAATTGTGCAAATTACATAGTAAATCACACTCCTACTAAGGTTTTAAAGAATATAACTCCAGAAGAAGCTTGGAGCTCAATCAAACCAGATGTAAGTCACTTTCGTGTTTTTGGAAGTGATGCTTGGGCCCATATTCTAGATGTGAAACATAAAGCCTTAGAACCTAAGAGTGAAAAATGTATTTTTGTTGGATATTCTGAAGATGTCAAAGGATATAGACTTCTTCAACCCAAATCCAAAAATATAATCATTAGAAGAGATGTAAAGTTTGATGAAAATATATTGGCCTGCGAGCCTAGTTCAGCGAGTGTGCCACCTTTGGCCTGCAAGCCTGATTCGGCATATGTGCCACCTCTCTCTCTCTCTTCTATTTTTAATAACATTCCTTCTAGTTTAGATGATGACATCGAGGATGAAAATCCTCCTCCAGCTCATGAAATTGTTCCTTATAATCCACCGCTTCCAAGATGGGTCCACTCTACTCGAGATGCAGTAGGTTCTCTTGCAGGTGACCTTGCCGATCGACGACATACACATTCTCAGTTCGAAAGAGCCTCTTCCTTATTGGCTCAAGTTCCAGAAAAACTTGATCCAGAAACCTTTGAAGAAGCCTCCGGTCATCTAGATTTGGATGAAGCTATGAATGAAGAGTGTCATTCCTTATTGGCAAAAAATACTTGGGATCTTGTTCCTCTTCCAAAAAGCATCGGTCTTAGATGAGTTTACAAAACAAAGTTTGGACCGGATGGAAAAGTGGATAGAACATAAAACTCGTCGTGTTGCTAAAGGTTTTCTGAGATTGAAGGCATTGTTTCCTCAAGCCTTCTCCCTTGTTGCCAAAATGAATTCTATATGCCTTGTTCTTTCCCTTACTGCCTCCTTTAAATGGGAAGTCCATCAGATGGATGTTAAATCCGCCTTCTTACATGGAGATTTGCATGAAGAAATCTACATCGAACAACCCCCTGGCTTTATCCAAAAAGACTCTAGCCTTGTTTGTCGCCTCAGGAAGTCTCTCTATGGTCTCAAACAAGCTCCTCGGGCTTGGTATGCCAAAATGGATAGATTTCTCTTAGATAATGGCTTTTCTAGGTGTCATTCTGACAACAACATCTTTCACCACCAGAGATGGGTAGTTATTTCATCTTGTTATTTAGTGATGATCTTGTCACTTCACTTGATAGTGATCCAAACCATGTAAACCATGCGGTGCAACCCCCTCGAAGTTTGGGCAACGGACTTAGAAGACACTTGCATTATTCATGAGTCATTCAATCACCATAGAAGTTTAGGGAAAGGCATTACCTCTCTGTCTCATTATTCTGCGATCTGCCACTTTCATAGGCCTTAGCTTTGCTTGCTTCTCCTTTCATTACGTTGGTGCCCAGTAGGCAACCACCTACACGTTGATGCTGCCTTGTATCCAGCTTGTTGGTAAAATTTTGTATCTAGCCCATACCCGTCCTGACCTTTCCTTTGCCGTTGGTCTTGTCGCTCGGTCTATGCATTAACCTCATGAAAGTCACTGGAAATCAGATAAAAGAATACTTCGATATATTCGAGGTACAGTTCAGTACGAGATTCATTACAGTGCAGAGGCATCTCCATTGTTGATTGGTTTCATTGACTCTGATTGGGCTGGTGACCCTAATGATCGAAAGTCTACTGTAGGATATGTATTCAATCTTGGTTTAGGACCTATTACTTGGTCTTGTAAGAAAAAAAGTGCCATCTCTCTTTCTTCAGCAGAAGCAGAGTATCGTGGTGCAGTTGAAGCTAGCAAGGAAGCCATGTGGCTTTGTCAGATTCTGTCTGAATTTGGTCTTCATCAGCAGCATCCAAGAGTGCCATTTAGCTATGTAAAGATCCAGTTCAGCATCAGCGTATGAAACACATTGAACTCCACATACACTTCATCAGAAAGCTCATTCATGATCGTGTTCTTGAAGTGCAGTAATGTCCTACCAATGATCAAGTAGCCGATATCTTTACAAAGGCTCTCATAGAAGTGAAGTTTACCAAACTTCAATCCATTATTGGAGTTCAGGAAAGTTATCATTAAGGGGGGGATAGGCTCTAAGTCCTCCTTCCTTCTCCTATTGTATTAATTTTGTAAATCCTTCAATCCTATCCCAATTTGTTCTTAAGGGGGGATGTTAGGATATTTCGACACATAGGAAATAGGCTCCTTTTGTGTCACCTTTGTAAATCCTTCAATCCTATCCCAAGTTGTTCTTAAGGGGGGATGTTAGGATATTTCGACACATAGGAAATAGTTAAGAATAACTTATTATAGTGTAGAGTTAGGTAAAGTGTGTTTCTTTACGATGTACATTTGTAACTTTTAATCCGACGGTCACGATTTGTAGTGATTCGACGATTATATCTCTCCTCGGTGTTAACGACACTTGATCCGTGGCTTAACACCCGATTGGTCCATGAACTCTATTTAAAGAGCATGGAGGGTCATTTGTAGGTTAACCGTTTATGAGAGAAACATATGTAACCTTTCTTTTATGTTAATAAATTCCCTGAAGTGGCTGCATTGGCTCAGGGCGTGGACTGTTTCCCTCTTTGAGGGTTTTAACCACGTGATTATACTGGTGTACTGATTTGTGATTTGTTTGTGAGCGGTGACCTTTGGTTCTTGATCTACGGAAGTTACCCTGTAAATTCCTACACTTCTTATTGATATGCTAGCACAATATTAGGGGTCTTCAATCATTCTAATGTTTCTCAAGTCATCATAGTATCCAAACAAATTCTTGATAGAAGCTTCCCTTTTCATTTTCTTCAGCAACACCTAACTCTGCTTCAACACTTCTCAAAACAACTAAGTCTCAACTTCATCAAATAAGGGTAACCATCAATAGTGATTTATTCATTCTCATATCTCATTCTTTCTTATCAATATTCTTCAAGTTTCCAAGACCATGCCCTCTTTCTCAACTATGGCAGATATATACATTTCTTCACTCATCACCAACTTTTCAGTTTCACATGCTCTTGTTCTTGCATTATCATGTCGTCGAAGACTTTCAACCTCCCAAAACTTATATTCATATGGAAACAAGGTTATGTTTCAATCATCAATGTAAAATTTAATGTCAACGGGGTTATTACAACTTCCTCTTTCCATCATGCTCATCAACATCACAAGGTCATTGCCAATTATGAGGTAGCCATATCTCTTTATAACTTCTCGTAAACTATATACCTACAAATCTCAACAAGTACAATTGGGCACACAAATATATATATGTACAACAGACTGAAATTAACTTCATCAATAATATATTATCAAAATGATAGCATATAGGGTTATCAAAACTTAAAACTATAAAATAAACCTTAGATATTCAAAACCTAAATCGTGTTAGGGTTTTAATTGTATGAAAGCATTTACACCTAGGGTCACACTTTTGTTCCCTAGACTCTTATAATAACGCTTTATAGGGTTTTTGTCCAAAACCATAGAGATCCTCATCAAAACATTAATATTAATTTTTTAGATTAACAACTAAACCATGTTAAGGTTTCATTCATATAAAAGTAGTTATACCTAGGGATTCATTCCTAGGATCTTATATAAACTTCCATAAGGGTTTTTTCGTAAACCCAAAAATATTGTCATCAAACCTTAAAGGCTAGGGTTTTATCGTATGCCCTAGATATCAATATCAAACTCTAAAAAAATCTAAAGGCTATGGTTTTATCAAAATGAAAAAATAGCAAAAGATAGCATGATAAGGGTAGGTTTAGAGATCAATCACCCTAAAAATATAGAATCTTTATGATTCTATGGAAAACCATAGATATGAGAGAGTTAGTAATATAGAGCATTTAAAGATAAAAATTTTGAACCTTATTATATAATCAAGACCTGCTATAAGTCTTCTAATCTTACACATACCTTGATTTTCTTGTTTTACAAACCTTGTAGGGTTTTCTATTTAAGGGATCCCTCTGCAACAAAGATTATTTATTCTTTTGAATTCTATCTCTAAATCTGGCCATAATACTTATTATAATCATTCATTAGAGTATACCTGCAAACTTTATTTCCAAGGGAAACACAAAGGAGAAGGGATTATAAAAAATAAAAATAAAATGAAGTTAGATATATAGAGGATTAAAAATGAAAAAGAAAACTAAAGAATAAAATACTTATATTTTGTGAAAAGGGGGAAGCTCCCTCTGGATCTTACATCAATATAGTCTTATGAGGGATTCCTTTAACTCGTCAAAACAATTCAAGAGCTTTCTAACAAAATATATTAAATATATAAACCCTAGAACTCATAAAGATTAATCCTAGAGTCAAACATAAGAGAAACTCTACAACAATTGAAACAATAGCCTATACTATAAGTAAAGGATATGTGAGACGTAATATAATAAGTCTTTGACTTCAAAATCCTCAGTTTTAGAATTATTTGGAGGATTGTCATTAGTAGAAATTATAGTTTGGTCGCTTTCTCTCTTCTTGTTCTTCAGATTATTGGGGCATTGATTCTTATAATGTCCCATGATGTGACAATGATAGCATTCTATCTTAGAGAGGCCAGTCTTCCCATGATTTTTCTTTCACCCTTTAACGTTCTTATTTCCTCCTTTCTTCCTGAAATGAGCAGAGTAGGAGTTTGAGGTATTTTCTTCATATTCTTGCTTACCTCCTATCATGGAAATACAAGCTTCTTCTCGTACACAGGCAGACCACATTTCTTTGAATGACAACAAATTATTCCAACTACTAATTCCAACTGCAAAGGCATTCCAAGAATTTGGTAGTCCTAGAAGGGAAAGAATCACAAGTTCCTTTTCAGAGACTATTTAATTGTTTGTAGTTCATCTCTTATATAAGCAATTCTTACAAAATAGGAAGATGTTGTATCATATTTTGTCATTTTGACTATTCTAAGTTCATTATTTAGATTTTCCACTTGTCCAATATTCTTGATTGTAAATAACTTGGAGAGAGCATCATACATTTTTATTGAATTATCTAGCATGGATATGTAGGAAATCAAGTTGCATTTAACTCCATCCACAATTAGGTTCATGGAAATCATGTCATTTTCTCTGTACTTTTCCTTTCCAACATCATATGTAGGTTCCTTGAATTTTCCTTGTACTAAATACAATACCTTATTTTTTGCAAGGACAAGGTCCATCGTTGTATTTCATTCTCTAAAATTAGAGGCTCCTTGAATTTTGTTCTCAAATTTCATTGATGAGGCCATAGATAAACTTGTCAATGTTACTCTAATGGAGTCATCTTGTAAGAACTCTTAATACTTTATTTCTCTTAAGACTTAAATTCTTCTTATGAGATACCTTGAAAACTTCTCTTGAATCCTTCCTTAAGATGGTGAGGGCTTTTTCCTTCTTCACCTTAACTATGATACCATGTTAGAAAATAAAAAGGAAGAAATATTTTCTTATCTATATAATTACTTGTGATATATATGAATTCTCATTAAATTATTTTATGAATTCTTTTATATTCTTATAATCAAGCAACTATCAAAACCAAATGCATGAAGATCAATACCAAAAGTGACACTGTGTGTAGGAAATCAGTCAAGGAAAAACCCCTCTTCTAGGGGAAAACCCAAAAAATACCTTCTCTTCCTTTAGAACCAAATAAAATGAGAAAACCAAGACCTTATTACCAAGACAAAAGCTTTTTCCAATCCACCAGGTTATCCTCTCAAGATAGTCCTCCAGAGTTTAATCAACAATAGTCAACTTTATCCAAAACTGCATCAACCAAGAATTTTGGCCCTATTGCATCAGAATTTCAGCCTTACCGCAAACCTGCAATTTTAGCCTTTCTCGCAACTCAAAATCTCACACATGTGAGGGAAAACAAGAGAAAAATGAGCTTCAATTCTTCGTTGGGGTTCCTCCTCTCTTCGCTAACGTTTATCCTTCTTCACTTCTCCGCACCTCCTTTTTTATTGCAGATTGAACTTGCTTGGTGAGAGAGAAAATGAGGTTGAGTTCCTTCTTAAATATAGTGGTTGGATCATCCATTTTCAGGCCAACTTTACTGAACTTGAGGCCGACTTGGTGTAGGAGTGACAAGTGACACTTTTTACTTGAAAAATAATTTTCTTCTTTGATACAATGAGCCCAAGAAGGGTCTAGTACATAATGACAAGGACCATGATACATGACATAAACACTAGAAGCACACAATGGGTGATTTCACCTAGAAATATAATAATTTGAGCATGTGATTATAAATATTTTCTTTGACAATTTTTTTTATAAATTTTGATATAAGAATTATATTATAGAGCAATTATGAAGACCGATACTAGTTACATTTCTCAATAATTTTGTTAAGCTCATGAGTTTTGTTGGGAAATAAAAACACTTGAGGAAATTCATAGCTTCCTTTTTAGTGGGAGAAGAACCACTCCATGTCATAACAGTTACTGGAAATAGTTTCCATTGGGGAAAGGGTCAAGAAAGGGCCTTTGAGGAGTTAAAGACTCAAGATAATTCAAGCACTAGTTCTGTAATTACTGAACTTGTAGCAACCCTTTGAAGTAGAGATAGATGTGAGTGGGTATGTTATGAGAGGGGTCTTAATGAAGGGAGGAAGGCATGTATGATACCATTCTAAAGTATTTAATGGGGAAATTTTTAACTACCCTGCCCACGACTATAAGCTCTATGCCCTTGTGCAGGTTGTGAAGAACTAGAAACACTATCTAATGGGAAACAAGATAGTATTCCACATAGATCACCAACCACTACAGTATCTACAGGCCCAAATTACAACAAACCGGGCATTACAAGTGGATGGGGTTTTTATAATAGTTCCATTTAGTGATCAATTATAACAAGGGAAACACAAAAAAGTTGGTTGACAAGCTTTTAATACCACCCACATCAAGAATCACATATTTGGGAACATTGATGCACATGAAGCCATTCACCCATGATGCATGCAAAGGCATATTCATAGGATGAGGACTTCAAGGAGGTTTTTGATTGGTTGCAGGGCTAAAGTCATGTGCACGATGGTGACAACACAATTAAATACCATATCTAAAATGGGTTTATCTATTGGCTAGATAAGTTATGTTTTCCTAAAGGTGAGCGACTGTAGTTGATTAGAGTGCTCACACCTCCAATATTGTAGGGTAATTTGGTATAGGGAAGACAGTGGCCAACTTTCAAAGGTATGTGTATTGTTCCAAGATGAAAAAAAATATAGCTAGGTTTATAAGAGGATGCATGATTTTTTGCATCAAAAACCCTAGTAATAGCACATAGGGTCTATCTCTATATCATCCCTTACCTATACCCACTCATTCTTAGAAAATAATTCCATGGATATTGTGGGAGTTTTACCAACAACTAGGAAGGGACATGACTATGAAAATTCTACTGCAGTATCATCGTTTATTTCTCCTACTTGATTTAAATTAATACAAGTTATTTCCAGAAATTAGATTCAGAAAATACCGAAATAAACACAACTAAAGCCTACACATGTAGATCATTTACTGAATAATATGCTCATCAAAAAAAGTGCACATGGATTTTTGGACATAAGTCCCTGGAAAAACCCAAAGCGGGAAACCGATGCAGCAAATATGAGGGTTTATTTTATTAAGTAGATTATGAGTACAGTAAATCTGAGTTCCAGATCTAGAAATCCCAACAGAGAATAAAAGAAATCAAATTTGCAGCTAACCTGTAGATTTAGGACAAATATCTAACTGATCCACACCCTCAAACAGGATTTACAAGACTCAACCCGAATCTGGCCCTAGAAGCCCCAGCGCTGCCCCTGAAGCCCCAACGTCAGCCCTGCTAGCCTCAAAATGCCATGCTGTCCAGAGAGGGACTGCGTAACCCATGAGAGGGTGACGCAGGCCTTACATTGGCCCTGGAGACCCTCTACATAATTTCTGAAGCCCTCTAGAGCCTCTGCACTGTCCTGCGTAGCTGCTTCTCTGCGTTGTCCTTGTTGTTGCTCCTCTACCTCTTACTGACTCTTGTCTTCGGGATCAGATCATCCCCTTAGCCAATACTACACCTCGTTGCAAAAAATTCCTCCGAAAATTCTTAGTAAACTCGCCCTAGAACTCCATATCTATTTCTAAGCTATGCAACTATGTGTGTGTCACCAACTGACCCTCAAGCCTTTCTCTTATACTTTTTTCATTGAACCCTTCAACGGACGAGATTAAAACACTCATAAAAAACTGAGATTAAAAGACTGTTTTATCTGTGTCTTTTAGAACATTTTAGCACGTGTTATTTAATTCAATTTAATTATTTAATTTTCCTAAGTTCAGACTTAGGAAATCCATTAAAATAATTAATTATTTGAATAACTTGAACACCAAGTGAAATTTCACAAAACACTTTCTGGGTTTTGGATTTCAAGTGTGTCTTAGCCCCTCCACAAAGTTTCAGGGCTAGAGCACACCCGATGCTACACCAACTACACAAAATCTCAACAATGACTGCATGTTTGTGGTAGTTGATAGGATCGACTAGATGTGTATTTTGATGCCCTGTAAAAAGACCATTAGTTGGTAAAAACTAGTGAAATTGTTCTTTGGAAAGATCTAGGTGTGCTTTAATATACCAAGGAGAATGATTTTGGATAGGAAAATGAGATTTGTCAGTGCATTTTGGACTATATTATGGGAGAAGATGGACACAAATTTGAATAGGTCTATAACATTCTATCCATAGATAGATGGGAAAATACGGGTAGTCAACAAGATTTTGGTGAAAATTTTAAGGGGTTACAATCAGAAGCATTCGTAGGTATGGGATGAAAATATAGTATATATACAACGTTATTATAACATAGAAGTCCACACTTCTATTGGTAAGTCCTCATTTGAAAGTCGTTTTGGATATTTTCCACCTTCACCTTTAGATATTGCATTTGGGAAACACGTAGGGGTGAGGGAGGATCTTATAAGGGAAGCCCTAAGGGTAAAAAACATTATTGAGAAGATCATACATATCCATCTATAGGTGCAGAAGACATTGTAAAGGTCAAAGGAAAAATACATGGCTAGGCACAATTAACACAAAAGAGAGAGGTTATTCAATGTGGGAGACAGAGTATGGTTATAATTGAACAATGAGAGGCTACATGGTCCTAGTAATAAAATCAAGGATTTGTGATATGGTCCCCATACTGGAAAAGGTAGGATAAAATTTATATCAACTCAATCAACCCCCATACATGCGCATTTACTTAGTGGTGAATCTAAAGAATTTGAAACTCTATGAGCCTTCCATGCTAGATCAGGAAGAGGAACGCGTCCTACCTTTTGTGGAGGATTTGACACTGTATGCTCAAGAAGGGTTGAAAAAGGATACATTTTTTCAAGAGAGGTCCAAAACTACAAGAAAGGGGTGAGATGATATTTTGAATATTGAGTTGAAAGGACAACTTCTAGGTAAATCTAAATGGTACACCTGAGAGAAGGTAGGTTGGAATTTCCTCACCTCATTTAATAAAAGCTTTTGGGGACCAAAAGCCTCCCAAAATGGGAAGATGTGTTTCATATTATATCATTATATTATTTGTCATCCATATTGAATATTTCTAAGTGGAAAATGTGGAGGAATCATCTCATAGAGCCATTTTTACCAGTGAGGCATAGTTTGGAAACTTGGGGTTGTGACACCCCTTGTACGCCCCCCCCCCCAAATTTATGTAATGTATTGATGCTCGATAATATAAATGACCAATTGGGGTTAGCTAGCACCTTTAATTAATTTTATTGTGCAAATAAAAAAAAAATAAGAGGAAGAGTCCAAGAGGAACTGAAGGGACACCTTGAGGAAACAATAAAAAGAAAAACACACAACAATGTGTGGGTTGGACCTCTTCTTGGTGAAGCTCATGAGTAAAGTTGGAAAGAGCTATGAGCAGAGGGAATGTGATTCCCTAAAAGGGGAAATTGTGAGAAAAAGTGCAAGAGGATCAAGAGGAAATGGAAATTAGTGCTTGCCAAGTTCTAGCTGAGAAACCACTAAGGGTGTTGGCTAGCTTTGATAAAACACATACAGATGGGTGCTTGCAAAGAAAGAGTTGAGAAACCACCCAGGGTGTTTTTTGTGGGCTAGTAAATCATTGTAAGAGTGTTTAACATAGTTGATAAACCACCCAATGTTGTGAAATATGTTGTGTTTGACTAGTTGATAAACCACCCAATGTTATATGTATTTCTTGTTATCTATGGACTAAATATGGTTTCCTGTTAAATCTGTTAAAAATAAATTCCCCTTAGATCTTGTATCTGGCTCAGGGTTGACTGTTGTAAGTGAATTTAGCTATAGTAGGTTTATGGTTGGGTGGAAAATTGAAGTTCCACCTTCAGTTTTCCCCTTTTATATATCGTAAATAAGATGCACTACATTGAGAACTATGGATCTAAAAAAATTCTCTATGAAAATCAATATTTTCTTTGAATGATATTGCTTTTTTGTGTAATGATGGTGCATGAACTTAATAAATGTTATTCTTGAATATTTATGTTTCTTTTTATGAATATGTATTGTTTATGGAGTGCATACTGGGTTTGGTGGCTCCAAATCACAACATGGAATTCCCTCTTTCTTATGTAGAAATAAAAGGACGATTCCTTGATTATTTTCCTAAGGAATGGGTTTATTCATGTGTTTATCTTGAACCTACAAATTAGTCTATAGTAAAACAAGTTGGCCATAAATCCTTATTTTATAATTTGCAAGCTTAATATTGTTAGCCCTATTTTTATATATTACTTTTTTAAGTTGCATGCTGAGATGGGATGAGGTTGTGTAAAAATCTTAGAAGGGACAACACATGTCACATTAGAGAAATTTTGAGGTAAAAAATGGGCCTCAAAATAAAAATGTACAACAAAATAAAATTTATAAGAACCAATAGGATTTAATATGATGATGTCAACCATGGGGGATGATTCACCATTTTTGGAGTAAAAAGGTATTAAAATAAATAAATAAATAAATAAATTCAACTCGTATTTTCAACTTATCTCCCTACAATTTCAATAAAATTTAGAGTAGGAGCACTTGTTGGATGTGGAATTTAATTTTTCTTCAACTCGTATTTTCAACTTATCTCCCTACAATTTTAATAAAATTTAGAGCAGGAGCACTTGTTGGATGTGGAATTTAATTTTTCATCCAAGGAGTATCATGTTGAATACTTTCGATGGACCCTACTATACCAAAAATGTGAAATATATGAAAAAATGTGATTGCAATCACGTTTTTTCATGTAATAGGGTCCATCTAAAGTATGCAACATGGATATTCCTTGGATGTAAAATTAAATTATGCATACAACAAGTGCTCCCACTCGAAATTTTATTAAAATCGTAGGGAGATAAGTTGAAAAGACGAGTTGAAAAAGTAAATTTTTTCCCTCCAAAACTTGATGAGGTAATCTAATATTATTCTATTATTTTCACTATTACTATTTAATATTCCTTATGAGGCCCATTTTAGACCTAAAAAATTCTCTAATGCATATACACATATGTGGCTACATACTTGTTTAGACCCTTGCATACAATATTAAGGATCGAGTTCAATCTCCATGAAAGCTTAGGAGGGATGGCTAGTCTGGCCACCAACATATTCACATATGTTGTGGCTATGGATGCCTTGGGAAAATACTCGTTATTATATACTTGTTAAAGCTTTGAAATTCATCAAGTGCATGAGAGTTGAAAAACCTAAGCCTGGAGGAAATTAGGCAAAGAGCCTCATATGTCCATGTGTTCAGGCACCATGACCGAAGGTGAGAGTTATTGGTCTCTAAATCGTTGATCTCCCTGCAGAGTATGCACCATCGGATGACCTCAATGATGTGAGTCTGTGATGTCACCTCGACGTTTAGAGACTATGACATCACCCCAACACATCCACCCTGGAAAATACCTATGGAGCTCGGTATGGTCCCATCAGGATTTTATCCCCATGATGATGTGGTAGGAGCGACCCTCTCCAATATGTTTAAGAGCGCAACAGGGGTGCATGTAAACCAATGGGAAAAATTTTACGTGTATGTGCTCCACGCAACCCCAACGATTCAAATCAAAGGAATTTTGGAGATTTTCAAAGGGGATCGAAAGGAAAATTTCGGGATTATATTCCCAAGATGACGTGGTTTTGCGGGCCCATTCATTTGGGACCCCATGCAAATGATTGAGAACGACCATCAGATTGATGTGGTGGCATGAATTGACTGTCGACATGGGGGCAGATCGAATGACCAAAGTTATTACGTTAGTGCAGGTACTATAACCTTGACGAGGCAGTGGAACTGATATCAAGTCAAAGGAGGCCCATTAACAAGCCTACAAGTTGTGACCTGAGGACGAAATCAACCATTATATGGGGATGATATGAGATATTAAACCCTTTGGTCGACAACTTGGAAATCATTCCCATGTAAGTTTTGAACACTAAGACATATCTATCATTTTAACTGTAGCTTCCAACCGTTCATCAACACTACTTTCTTAGTGGGGTCGAGGTTCATATGACATAGAGGTCTGTGGGGCCCATATATATATATATATATATTCTCAATCCTCACAAACCATAGAAAGGGGACTTTGCATACATGACTCCAACATGAACGATTTGGTAGCTACCAAATGGGAAATGAATTGGATGCCCATGTGGACACCACATGGGGACCACGTAGGTACCGCGTGGCAAGCCAAAATGATGTGGTGCTTTCTATGGGGCCAAGCCTTGATAGAATTGTACACCATTTAATGCTTTTTGTTTCTATATAAATTGACACAAATTTTTGAGCAAAGTGGGCACATAAATTGACACAACAAAGGAACATAATTTAAGGAGGAATTATATCATGAATTTCAAGGAAATCAAGGCATGATTTCCAAGTGATAAGTTTGCATTTGTTACTAAATTTTATTGTTGCAAATTTCTCAAAAGAAATAATAAAACTCCTTTCTCTCTCACTGGTCTTCCCTCCAGGGTTTTTCCAAGGACAAATTGTCCAAAAATTTATGAGTTATATTGATGAGTATGTCATTTGTAAGTTGTTTATTTCAAGTTATGATTTTTATTTTATGTTGTTGTTCATAAAAATTAGAAGTTTCTTTGTTGAGTTAAATGTAGATTTCTAAGTATTTTTTATTAGAATAGTTACCTGAGTCTTGAAAATTATTTGATGAAATACTTACAAGAAATTTTTGAACTGTAGGTTAATTTATTATTGTGTTTTCTAACATGGTATCAAAGCTTGGTTGCTCACATTGAACCAACAATGGGACAACAATTACAATTCAATTATATTCATCAAGGGAGGAGTATTTCCTGAAATTTCCATTTCTACTCGCTTGAGGCTTGAGGACATATTGGAGGGGGAAAGTAATTTCTACCCATGGAAAGCAAGGATCGATATTATTTTGGAGGAAAATTAAGTGTGGGACATCCCTGATCAGACCTATGTTATTTCTACAAATGTGATATTGTTGGCTACTTATAATAAGAAGAACGTGAAATCCAAGGGAATTATCCTTGATACCATCAAGGTCCATGTCATTCCATGTGTCCAGAGTTCAAATTAGAACTTTAAATTGGTGTTGAGAGAGAAATACATATACAATCACCTCATACCTTTCATAAGTATCTCAAGTTCGTGATGAATTTGGGGTTATTGGAGAGAAAATAGATGATGATGAGTTGGTTAGAGTAGCCTTAAATGGATTCTATAAACCTTGGGACAACTTCATACATGGAATTGTTGCAAGGGAGAAGTTACTTTTGGGCGAGACTTTGGGATGATTTCATGCAAGAGGTGTTGAGACTTAGATTAATTTCTACCAACCAGCTACATGGAGAGGGTGAGGAGAATGTTTCTCTTGTTGCCAAGGGAAAGAAAAAATTTAAGGGGCGGCCCAAGGATGGGGCCAAACCTAGAAGAGCGAACAAAAGAAGGATATGAGAAAAGTTAAATGATTTCCTTGTCATAAGATGGGACATTATGCGGTGACTTTCCAAAATAATAAGAATAAGTAGGTTGTAGTTTCTACAGAGGTGGATGAGTTTTCCACATGATTTGAGGATTTCTAATTGATTGATTTTCTTGCTTCTAGTGCAGATTTCTCAAATTCTTGATATATTGGTAGTGGAGTGACATGTCATATGTCTAGTGTCAAAGAGTAATTTACTGATCTTAGAGAGGATGGATTTTTTCGTGAGGAGCTATTTGGATATGACACCACAGTCAGGGCAGTTGGGCATGGGACTATTTCTTTTATGAGGGAGTCTTAATCACCTATGAGAGTGAGGGATGTTTTGTATGTCCTTTGGTTGAAATAGAACCTAATACCAATTTCTTCCATAGAGGATAGGGGATTTGCGGTGTTATTCAAACATGGAACGGTACTCATCTACCATAAGGGGTCCAACATCACTTCGAATAAAGTGATTAGGATCAAATAAGAGAAGCTATACAAGTCATGTTTTAGCGTAGCCATTTCATGGTTCACATTAGTAGTAGTACCAGAGATCTATGTGAGCTATGACATAGGAGGATGGATCATTTACATCATGGATCTATCAGGATTCTAGGAGAGATTGTCATCACATTTCCTAATTTTACTGTGGACCATAAGGATGTATGCAAAGGGTGTTCTCTTGGGAAGTTCACTACGACTGATTTTCCAAGCAGTGACAATAGGACAATAAGTATACTTGATTTGGTTCATTATTTTGTATGTGGTATGACGTATTTAGTCTCTCTTATTGGTCATAAAAATTATAGTATATTCATTGATTATTTCTTAAGGAAGACCTAGATTTCTTTCATGAAGATCAAGGATGAGGTCTTCAACGGGTTCCAAGAGTTTAAATCTCTTGTGGAGAATCAAATAGGGAGGAATATCTGGGTGTTGAGGTCATATATGGATGTGAGCATACCTCCAACGCCTTCAATAAATTCTGTTCATTTATTGCTAAAAATTATTGTTGTAAATTTCTCTAAAAAATAATAAAATTCCTCTCTTTCTCTCACTAGTTTTCCCTCTAGGGTTTTTCCAAGGACAATTTGTCCAAAAAATTATGAGTTATAATAATGATTTTTTTGTTTGTACGTTGTCAATATCAAGTTCATATTTTTTATTTGTTGTTGTTCATAAAAATCATGCCTCTGTTTGTTGAGTTAAATGCATATTTGCAAGTAATTTTTATTGGAACAATTACCGAAGTGTTGATAAAGTGTTTGACGAAATTCCTACAAGATATTTCTAAACTATAGGTTAATTTCTCACTGTGTTGCTAACATATTTTCCCTAGATTGGATTTTTCTAGGATGAAACATTATGTTTTGTTTTTGGATGATTGAAGTTTCTCAATAAATTTTCTCTTTGGTAATATTAATAGTGGATAAGGAACCAATTCTTAGGTTAGAATTGTATTCCTTAGTAATTACAGTGTCATATAAAATTTTTCCATGTCCATCTATTCAAGGTCATAAATATCTATTGCATGCATCTACTTAGGCTTTAAGGTCACAAGTCTCTAACATGTGTGCCATAAGTGCAATATTGACTTATTGTTTCTAACTATAAGTATTCTTGATAACAATTGCATTACCTATATCCTCCAGAAAAATTCATTGGTTTTAATTGCCCATTTATGATAATGAATCTCCTAAGTAAGATTTCTTTTAGTAGCATAATCATTAAGAACATAATCAAATACGTTAGTTGATGCTTCATCAAAGAAATGAACATTTGATGTTTCAATATACCTTAATAGAGTTAGGATTCACACTAATTGTTGATTGTGTTATCAAATATTGGATTAGTATATTTTTTGTCATCCATCTCAATGCTTTTAGCATGGAAACAATGGAGGAATCAACTCACAGGGTCATTTTCACTAGTAGGACCTAGTTGGGCGGATCTAAAACTTTATGGGAGTAGTTTGAAGCATCAAACAATGTCTTTTCAGGGTAATACTTTGTTGCCTAAGCACAAAACCATCTTATGTTATTCTACACATAGATACTTTTTCAACGACACAAGAATCATCTCAATCAGAGTCAATATGAAAAATTTATGCCATTTGGAAGTTGAGCTTCTTATTTTTACCACCATAATTCGAGAGGATGTGATGTCGAACCCATTATTCATGGAAAAGGGGCTAGCCACATTATCATGATAAATAAGACTATATAAGAGTCCATATTGTAACTATAGTGTTAGGTCCCTATATTACTAGTATAGTCCCTTATTTTTGTTAGTGTAACCCCCTTATTGTTATTATTGTACCCCTGTAACCCCCATATTGTTATTATTGTGCCCTTAAATTATTATTGTTAGGTCGGCTAGGACTACATTTGGCCCACTAGGATTATCATGGTGGCCCACAGATATATATATAGAAAGGAGGTTTTGTAATTTGAATCATCCAAGAATTGTTCATTTATGTAATGTATTGGAGGTTGCCTCCTCGAAGTGGCTTAATTCTAAGGCGTTGATATCTCTTTTCTTCTATTTTTGGAGCTGGTTTCACAACATTTGGTATCAGAGCTTTGGATTCTAGGGTTTCGCTGCTCCAAACAGGTCATCGTGGCATTTTCGCTATAAATTTTTTTCTACGAAGGTTCAGAAGCTGAAATTTTTAAGGTGCGAAGCCGAAACCCTGAGAAACATCGTCGCAAAATTTCAGAGCTTTGTTCGCAATATTTTCGGAGATATGATATGTGGAAGGTAGGGCTTTTTGCAGGCTCCTGAATTTCACTTAAACAAGTCATCATAGCATTTTCGTTATAACTTTTGTTCTACGAAGGTTCAAAAGCTGAAATTTTTAGAGTGCAAAGCTGAGATCCTGAGGAACATCTTTGCAAAATTTCAGAGCTTGGTTCGCAATATTTTCGGAGATATGATCTGTGGAAGTTAGGTATTTTTCAGGGTCTCTAATTTCATCTCAAAGAGGTGATCGTGGGAAAATCTTCATAACTCTCTCTCTGAGCATCAGACTGGAATGATGTAAAAAGTTTCTGGAAGTACACAGACTGTAGTTTCCTGTCTATAAATTTCAGAGCCAAAGGAGAAAACTGTGACACGTGGCAAGTCGTACAAGTTCGTCTACTGAACCAGTCCATAATTAGGTCATTATGGGACATTGGACATAACTTTGCCTTGAAGAATCCAAATCAAGTCAGACCTGTGGCATTTGAAATAAGCTTCAGAGGACTACTACAGGGCCAAATTTCAGATATTGAGGATCTGCAATTATATATATAATTCAATTTCAATATAGAGCTCTACAAAAGCAAGTAAAAGGTGTGTATTTTTTTTTCCGAATTACATAAGCCTTGTTTGAAGAATCAAGTTGAATTGATTCCAAGGGCATATTGTAGAATAGATATCAGTATTGGTTTCTAAAATGGCCCCTAAAAAGAATTCAACACCCATTAAGCCTTTAGAAGGCTCTACTATAAACTCATAGAAGACGAAGAATGGCAACATGACATATCAAAATTACAAGAGCAAGTGCAACAAATTTCGCTTTCACAAAGAGCAACAAAAAATGACATGGAAGTTTTGAAGAAAGGTGTGGAAACTAAGATGGATGGTTTGAAGAAAGGCGTGAAATTTAAGATAGATGGTATGGAATCTAAGATGGATGACATGGAAGCTAAGATCGATGAAAAAATGGAAAACATGAAGAATGATCTAAAAGAAGACATGGAAGGTTTGACAAAGTTGATACAAGAAATGTTTCCTAATGGTGAAAAGATAGTAGAGGAAACTCATGATGAGAACAAAATAAATGTTAATCGTGATTTCATAAACTCTAATATTGGCGGGAAGAACCACCATATTCCAAAAATGGATATGAGGAAGTTTGATGGAAAGGATCATGTAACATGGATACTACAGATGGAGCAATATTTTGATCTCCATAATGTACAAAACACACAAAAGGTACGCATTGCAACTTTACATTTAGAACAAAATACATTTGTATGGTATCAATGGCTTTGCTCCCGTAAAAAAATTGTCACTTGGTCAATTTTTACGGAGGAAATGATAGCGCATTATGAGGATACAAAGAGCAACACCTTCTTTAGCCAATTGATAAATCTCAAACAAAAGGGTTTAATGGGGGAGCACATTGAGGACTTCCAAAAATTGAATATAAGGGTAACTGATATTCCAGAGGAACACAAGATTTATCTCTTCATAGGTACTTTAAAGGATAACATCCAACATGAAGTTCGCGTTTTGGAACCTGATTCATTGGAGAAGGCATTCAGGTTGGCAAGAAAAATTGAATGTAAAATTATGGCGACAAAGAAGCCTACCACTCACTTTCTATAAAGAAGGAAGTATGGCTACGCCTAGATTTCCACAACCTGCAAGGTTGAGACCACAAAAATTGGAAGAAAAAAGAGCAAAAGGGCTTTTCTACAGTTGTGATAGAAAATACATTAAAGGTCATAAGTGTGCTGAGAAGAAATTATTTTACATAGATTGTGAAGAGGAATAAGAAAATGAACAAGAAGAGGATATACACCAGGAACCAACCCTAGAAGAGGAAGAAATGAGTCTGACCATATCGTGTAATGCATTGGCAGGAATTACCACTCCTCAAACTCTCAAGATAGAAGGACATATCAAAAAGAAAAAGGTAATAGTGTTGATTGATTCAGGTAGCACCCATAATTTTATTCATTGTAAGGTAGCCAAGGAATTGAATTGTTTCCTATACCCAACACCAGAATGTCAAGTGATGGTTGCAAATGGAGGAACTATAAGTTGCTCTGGAAAATGCCATAATATCAAGCTAACAATGGGGAATATGTATTGAATAGTCCAATGCTTTCCATTCCTATGGGAGGTGCTGATGTTGTACTAGGAGTACAATGGTTACAATCTTTGGGGACGGTAGCTTTTAATTTTCAAGAACTTTTCTTGAAATTTTTTTCAGAAGGAAACGAAGTCGAATTACGGGGTATTGAAGGGAAGTTGGGAAGGATAATAAGCTCTAATGTCATGACAAAGCTTCTAAAGAAAGAACAACGAGGCGTAATTTCACAATTATGCTCACTAGAAGTTCCAACATCAAAATCATCTATTTCTACAGATCTCCAACAAGTCTTGGACAATCATTCCAAGATGTTTGAAACTCCCAAAGGACTCCCACCTATTCGTGATCATGATCATGCTATTCATTTGATTCCAGGAAGTGTTCCTCCAAACATCAGGCCTTATAGATATCCTTATATCCAAAAGAGCGAAATTGAACGTATGATTGCAGAAATGTTAGAGGCGGGTATAATTCAACCTAGTCAAAGTTCTTTCTCTGCTCCTGTAGTATTGGTACACAAGAAGGATGGATCATGGCGAATGTGTCCGGATTATGGGGAGCTCAATAAGCTCACCATTAAAGATAAATTTCCCATTCATGTGATTGATGAATTATTGGATGAATTACATGGAGCAATTTATTTTACCAAGTTGGATCTTCGTTCAGGATATCATCAAATTAGAATGAAGACTGAAGATATTCCAAAAACAACATTTCGAACTCATGAGGTCATTATGAATTTTTGGTCATGCCTTTTGGCCTTACCAATGCACCTTCTACATTTCAAGGGTTGATGAATTCCATTTTCAAACCCTTCCTTAGAAAATTTGTGCTAGTTTTTTTTGATGATATACTAATCTACAACAGGTCTTGGAAGGATCATGTTCAACATGTTGACAGGGTGCTCAAACTATTGCAGGAGAAACAATTATATGCAAAAACATCCAAATGTTTCTTTGGAGTACAAGAAGTGGAATATCTGGGTCATATTGTATCTCACGAGGGTGTTAAGGTAGACCCTAAAAAATTAAAGCCATTAAGGAATGGAAAGTCCCCACAACCATAAAGCAGTTGCGAGGATTTCTCGGGTTAACAGGGTATTATCGCAAGTTTGTTAAGAATTATGGGAGAATAGCAGCACCTCTAGCAACATTATTGAAGAAAGATGCATTTTCATGGACTCCTGAAGCAACTAAGGCCTTTGAACGTCTTAAAGAGGCAATGTGCCTAGCACCGGTCTTAGCTACACCAGACTTCACAAAAACCTTTATTGTGGAATGTGATGCTTCAGGAAATGGAATTGGTGCAGTTTTAATGCAGGAAGGAAGACCCATTGCTTTTGAAAGTCGTCCAATCAAAGGAAAGTATTTACAGAAACCTATTTATGAGAAGGAAATGTTAGCAATACTGCATGCACTAAAGAAATGGAAAAATTACCTAATGGGAAGACACTTCAAGGTAAAAACTGATCATGATAGTCTTAAACACTTTTTGGAACAAAGACTATCTTCAGAAGAGCAGCAAAAATGGGTCACAAAGATGTTGAGTTATGACTTTGAAATAATCTACAAAAAAGGAAAGCTTAATGTTGTTGCAGATGCACTCTCAAGAAAGAATGAAGAGGTGGAAGCATTGCTTTGTACCATTTCTATTATCCAACCAGATTGGATAACTGAAGCAAGAGATGAATGGAAGAAGGACAAAGATGTATGGATACTCATTCAAAAGTTGCAGCAAGATCCTAGTACATCTGATGCATTTAGTTGGAAAAATGATTCCTTATGGTACAAAGATCGCTTATATCTTTGTAAGAATTCCCAACTAAAACAAAATATTCTTTTGGAATTGCACACTTCTCCTTTAGGAGGACACTCAGGATTTTTAAAAACTTACCACAGGGTGAAGAAATAATTTTTTGGGATGGTCTTAAATCTGATATTCAAAAGTTCGTGGCGGAATGTTTGGTTTGCCAACAGAATAAAGTTGAGACAATTAAGACCCCGGGTATTCTACAACCTTTATCCATTGCAAGTCAATGTTGGGAGGAGATTTCAATGGATTTTATCACAGGTTTACCTAAGTCCGAAGGAAAGAGTGTCATCATGGTGGTAGTTGATAGACTTACCAAGTATGCACACTTTTGTGCATTATCTCACCCATTTAAAGCAAGTACAGTTGCTACTACATTTATGGACAGAATTCAAAAGCTACATGGAAGCCCAAGGGTTATTGTGAGCGACAGAGATCCCATTTTTACTGGAAAAGGTCAAGTGGTTACCTCTTGCTGAATGGTGGTATAACACTTCCTTCCATACCGCAGCAAAAATGACCCCATTTATGGCACTTTATGGATATCATCCACCATCCATCACATCATCTTTAAGGGAAAATTTGAAGGTTCAAGCAGTGGAAGATCACATCAAGCATCAGCAAGAAGTTCTCCAACTCTTAAAGGATAACTGGAATTTGGCACAAAATCGAATGAAACAACAGGTAGATCAACATCGCAATGAGAGAAGTTTTGATGTAGGAGATTGGGTATTTTACGGCTACAACCATACAAACAAATGTCCCTCAAGCAAGCTAAGAAGGATAATAAATTATCGCCAAAGTACTATGGTCCTTACAAGGTGTTGCAAAAGATTGGTACTATGGCATACAAATTGGAGCTTCCCGCTTCTTCACGAGTGCATCCAGTTTTCCATGTTTCATGCTTAAAGAAGGTTATAGGTGAAAATATTCCAGTTCAAACAATATTTCCAGAAATTGATGAGGAAGGAAAAATCATATTGGAACCTGAAGCGGTCACAGAAACAAGAACTCGACAGCTACAAAATCAATCAATTTCAGAGTATCTCATCAAGTGGAAGAACTTACCCACTGAAGATTCTACATGGGAGGATGAGAATTTTATACAAAAGCACCCAGAGCTACTCAAGTGTTGAGGACAACACTTTTTTGAAGGAGAGGGGCATGTTAGGTCCCTATATTACTAGTATAATCCCTTATTGGTGTTAGTGTAACCCCCTTATTGTTATTATTGTAACCATGTAACCCCCATATTGTTATTATTGTGCCCTTAAATTATTATTGTTAGGTCAGCTAGGATTACATTGTGGCCCCATGGACTCCTATATATAGAAAGGAGATTTTGTAATTTGAATCATCCAAGAATTGTTCATTTATGTAATGTATCGAAGTGGCTTATTTCTAAGGTGTTGATATCTCTTTTCTTCTATTTTTGGAGTTGGTTTCACAACATCTAGTTAACGATGGAAGGTATCTGATGAAAAGCGACCCTGCCAAACCCACATTAATACTCTCAAGCTACAAAAATGCCTTTCAAATTCAGAGTTCAATATCCTACACGGAATCTTCTTCACATATCAAACTTGTTTTAATAGTCATTCAAAACAATATTCGAATTCCATTAAACTCAATTGATTTTCACCTCATATGAAACTGTGAATCCACATATTAAATCACCAGACCTCAGGTTAATATCGAAACTGCTTCACCCAACTCTGGTTAATTCGCATTGGAATACAGAATTTTTCCACCGCAATGTGAGTTTAAATCGCTCCTTTTAAAACCCATCTTTTCCGCTTCACTGTTGCGTTCTCCATCGAACCCAAGGAAACTGAATCTTTTCTATTGCGTTCAACAGAATTATATAACTCAGAAATTTTAAAGGGAATCGAAAACCTCCACACAGTGTTAAACACTCCAATGAATTACTGATTTGTGCTTTCATATAATAATTGATTATGTGGATCGAATCCACAAATCCCTTACACAGATTCACATCAATTTTCAAAATGGATTTCCGAATTGATTAGAGACTCTTCACACAGTATTAATGTGTATTTAATTTATACATAGAGAACTTTCAAATGCGTTCGGAAAATTAACACACTCACATAGATATTTTAACGGATATATCTAATTGTAACAGAACACAATTCGACACACAGGGTTCCAAAAACCACTAGTTATATGATGTACAGGAGTCTCGCTTACAACGTCTAAGGCATTTCATCCTTAGTCCAACTCCCCTTACAACTACATTTCATTTTCCCTTTTTCCCTCACGCACACGCAAAGTTTCATTTGTATAGAAATTTCCAAAGATCATGAATCAGTCGAACTTCCTCAAACGAACCCCTTAATCTTCTCAAACGCACACATGGAAAATCAGTTTAAAAAAACTCATCATCGGTTTTAACAATTTCTCCCCAATTTTGTGTGACTATTCACATAGCCACCTCTTTAGCTTCAGCTCCGAACTTGAATTCAAATCGGCTCATATGCTCCAGTATCAAACTCCTGAGGCACAAAAATTTATGACCTCTTGGTCATATGTCTTCTCTAGCTGTTAGAAATTCTACCCGCGTCATCTGTGGAACTGCTCCTTGTGATCTTCCTGCAACAGTATGCTTGAAAAATTCTCACCCGCATCCTCTGCGAAATTGTCCTCTGTGAGCTGCAACAAAACCTCTGCAATAGCAAGTCCTCCTTGCTACCAAATACCTCACCAAGCTTCTCTCCTAAGCTCCGGCTTTGGCATCTCTCTAGTTCGCTCCTGTGGAACCAATTGAGCACTCCTGCTCTAGGTTGCTGCAATCTTCTCACCTTCCTCTGCTGCTACCTTCACAATATAAAAGGAAATCACAAGCTTACAATTTTTCACAAAACTGTACCTCTTCTTCCTCTCTACGCAAACTTCTTATCCTTTGCAGGAAATCATTTCCCCGCTCTGATACCACTTGATGAAAAGAGACCCTGCCAAACCCACATTAATACTCTCAAGCTGCAAAAATGCCTTTCAAATTCAGAGTTCAATATCCTACACGGAAGCTTCTTCACATATCAAACTTGTTTTAATAGCCATTCGAAACAACATTCGAATTCCATTAAACTCAATTGATTTTCACCTCATATGAAAATGTGAATCCACATATTAAACCACTAGACCTCAGGTTAATATCGAAATTGCTTCACCCAACTCTGTTTAATTCGCATTGGAATACAGAATTTTTCCACCGCAATGTGAGTTTAAATCGCTCCTTTTAAAACCCGTCTTTTCCGCTTCACTGTTGTGTTCTCCATCGAACCCAAGGAAACAAAATCTTTTCTATTGCGTTCAACAGAATTATATAACTCAGAAATTTTAAAGGGAATCGAAAACCTCCACACAGTGTTAAATTCTCCATTGAATTACTGATTTGTGCTTTCATATAATAATCGATTATGTGGATCGAATCCACAAATCCCTTACACAGATTCACATCAATTTTCAGAATGGATTTCCGAATTGATTAGAGACTCTTCACACAGTATTAATGTGTATTTAATTTATACACATAGAACTTTCAAATGCATTCGGAAAATTAACACACTCACACAAAGATTTTAATAGATATATCTAACTGTAACAGAACATAATTCGACACACAGGGTTCCACAAACCACTATTTCTATTATGTACAAGAGTCTCACTTACAATGTCTAAGGCATTTCAGCCTTAGTCCAACTCCCCTTACGACTAAATTTCATTCGCCCTTTTTCCCTCACGCACACGCAGAGTTTCATTTGTATAGAAATTTCCAAAGATCATGAATCAGTCGAACTTCCTCAAATGAACCCCTTAATATTCTCAAACGCACACATGGCAGATCAGTTAAAAAAAACTCAGCATCAGTTTTAACAATTTCTCCCCAATTTTGTGTGACTATTCGCATAGCCACCTTTTCAGCTTCAGCTACGAACTTGAATTCAAATCGGCTCAGATGCTCCTACATTAGTATCAATCATAATCAATAGTAGGCTACTTCGTTATGTTATAACCGATCCACCAAGAGGAAAAGGGGTTTCATTTATTTGAGTGCATATGGTTCAATAGATGAGCAGAGTAGCTGAGAGTGGATAGGGAGAGACAAAACAAATAGGATTTCTTCACAGTATCACTTATTTGTACTTGCATAAATTTTCCATTCAGAGAAAGAGAGTAGAGAAGCCTCGCCTTCCAGTTGGATTTTCTCCCAAAAGAGTTTCCCAAGTTATATATTGTTTCATTTTTGGTTTGTGAGTTTTATTTCATTGTTCTCCATTTTTTATATGATTATAATTTTCATGTATATGCAATAAACTATAATTTAGAAATTTAGAAATATAACGAGAAATAAACCCTCATGGCATAAATTTCAAATTTTAAGCATAAACTTATCAAACATTTTGTAACGAATTGTTCAGTGGAATATCCACGACATTTAATGGATCATATTGGTATCAAAGCATGTTTATTTGGGTATATTGTAGAGAATTTCAGGGGTCTACATCAGCTAAGTCAAAAGTCATAAAACCACAATCATGACCAACAAATATGCAAATAACCCTTATGATCTTGTAGAGGAGAGGTTTGTGCAGCTAGAAGCACATGTCATAGATATAAACCCTAATGTGAGCCTCCTCATGGAAAACCTTCAAAATAAGATCAGTTTATTCATAGAATATTGAGGTTCTAATGTGGAGATTGACCGGAGGGGAAATCAATAGATTGGGAAGAACCAAAGAGAGAATCTATGAAAGAACCTAAAAATGAATTAACCAAGTTTGAGTGTTGTGAACCATTTAAAGCCCCTATAAAAATGGAAGAAAAGGTTTACATTAATTCCTATCAAGGTGAGATTAATGCTCTAAATTTAAATCATTGGTTGTAGTAATTAGAAGTTTATGTTATTTTTAATCATAGAGAGGAAAAATAAAAAAATGTTTTCTCGGCTAAAATTAGAGGACCACGCCTTGACCTGGTACAAAAGCCACACAAAGAATTTGAAGTTGGAGAGAAATCCTCTAATAACTAAGTGGGAGGATTTCAAAACTCTCATAAATTCATAATTTTACCCTACCAGACATGTAGAGTACCAGTGGATCCAGTGGCATTAATTTAGGTAGAAATAGGGTTAGAGTGTACAATAGTACACCACATAGTTTAGAAAGATCGCTATAATGTTGGGTATCTGCCGAAAGAACCCATATGCACTCCTCAAGTATTTGGGGGTTCTACAAACCCATTTGCAGAAGCAAGTCATGTTTTTCAAACCTAGATCAATGGTCAAGGCTTGTGTACAGGCACAACACCTGGAGAACATAGGCCAAAAGAAAAGGAATTCAAGTGGGTTGAAGCAGAGGGATCACCAAAATGCTTCTAATGAATGGAAAATAAGTGGAAAGGGGGGAAGTTAAAAAAAAATCAACCACAATGCACCAATGAAAAAACACCAACAACCATTGCAACCAATATAAAATTTGCGAGCATGCAGAGGAGAAGTGTTGGAAGTTGCATCAATAGTTTAAATTAAAGAAAAAAAAAAGATTCAAAGAAAAAGAACCTCATGGCCATGGATTTGGGCAACCAGGTTGAAAGCATATCACACATGTATGAGAAGATCGTTTTAACACTGGTGTAGAAGGATCTGAATCTAAGAAATCTTCAACAACAGGAAGAGAAATAAAAGACCAAACTCTTCCACATATAGATACGATTCAAGAAGACAAATATTGATGCTTTATTCAACTTTTAATTATAGGAAACTATCATTGCAATAGGGCTAGTCAAATAAATAGACATTGGAAGTTCAACATCATCCAAACCCATATCCATTGACATGGGTAAATAAATATATAGAAATAAAGGTAACCAAATAGTGCAAAATCATATTTGCTAGTAGTATTGATTTTATTGATGAAGTAGAACTAGATGTGGTTCCCCTTCATGTATGTGGAGTGGTGTTTGGAAGTCCCTATATGTACACGTGACATGAAATACTCACATGGAGAGCTAACAAGTACTGTCTCATCAAGGATGGAAAATTCTTCACCATCAACACAAACAAGCAAAAGTCCAAAATTTCACTTGTAAGTGTTAACTGAGCCAAGAAATTGACAGTTCTAGAAAGAAGTATGTTTTACTATTTTTAAGAGAAAATAAGTATATAAAGGAGTCAGTGAAATCAAATACATCCTTGTACATCATAGGCATATAAGTATGCGATTTAAGAGCCTAAAGTGTTACCACTTCAGACAGAAGTGGAACACTACATCCTAAAGTGCTACCACTTAAGAGGGAAGTGGATCATTACATCCTAAAGTGCTTACATCAATATAACACCCCACCCTGTTGAGTAATCTAGGGTATCAAGTATTAGGTGATCTCTCTTATTATGATAACTGCTTGTGAATTCCTTTTACTTTCTTAGATTAGGATCTTCTCTTAATTAGATTATTATTGTTCTTCTTCATCGAACAACTACCAATGCATAAACCGTAAAGAGACAAGAGACATTGAATATATGCAATCATCCAGGGCCAAAGCCTCTTCCACTTGAGAGGAAAAAAAAAACAAATTCTTCTTCTTACAAAGACTTTAATTGAAAAATACCAAGACCAAGACCCTTGAATTACTTGTCAGTCGAAGACCAAGACAAAAGTTCCCTTGATGAGATCTTTTGTCAATTATAGTCAACCTTTTGCTCCTCCTTCTCCGCTCCTCTTCAACCTTGACTTCCTTTTTCTTCATACTTTCAGCCTCCTTGAATTAGCTCTACAATCGTTGACCCTAATTCAGAAACCCTAACTTATGCATAAGACCTTTTCTTATGACTTGATTCCCTTCTCTTTAGTGGGAGATATTCTTGGTAATTCGGCTAGAGATATACCCTTATCTCCTCTTGTTAACAATATTTAAACCTAATCTACAAAAGAAACAATCCCTTTTATTTCCACGTGTGAGTAATGGATAACCCTAAAACAGACCCAAACAATCCTAGTTGATCCCTTATTCCTGTCCCTAGCTATACGACTTCCTTCAAGTGATTCTCACACTTATTTCTGCAGTCTTGCACTTGTCCAAAAATTTATCTTCTGAACTGAGGCCGAGTTTCCTATTTATAGTGGTTGCCCTCTCAAATTAGTCGACCTGATGGAGGATAACTCGACATGTCAATTGGAGGAAATAATTTAAATTGTTTTGAAGCCGACTTGATAGGAAATAATTTTGCTTGTCTTGGAGGGTCTTTTAACTATTTCAATGACTTATACAAATGTGTAACATGCCCAATAAGGGTCCTTCATACATGACATAGACTCAAATTTACTTTTATGACCAGATGATAAACCCTAAAGGATCACAATGGGAGCCATTACAAAAAATAAAATTCCTTGCTCATGAGACAAGCATTACAACAATAATTTTATTTTTTTATTTACATCAATTACATAAAATCACAATTAGACATGTCATTATGAAGATCGAACCTAGTTATTCTTTTCAACAATCCCTCTTAACTAGGGAGGTATTCATAATGATACTTTTTCATTCTCAATCTTAATCATCACATAGCAAGGCCTTGACTAACAACTCTATCTCTCCACAAGGTCATAACACAATGTTCGCGAGACTAGTGATGTCAAGACACCATCATCATTGTCTCTCTGGCAACATACTCCACCCGGGTTCTTAGAGTGTGTTCCAACAGGAATATTCTTAGCTTGGATTCCCAACCCTCAAAGAATATCGGTCCTCTACGACTACTCTTGTCTTGGATGCCCTAACACATCCTCAAAGAGCATCAAATGCCAGATGTTTACCGAATCCTCCATTCTTTCTTCCCAAGTGAATACAAGAATGATGTTTCTATCTCTCCCTCTTAATTAGGGAGGACATATCTATTCCAATAAAGGAATGTATTCATTCCTACAGAAGGAATGTACCTAAGCTCCCTCTTGGCTTAGGAATGTTTGTTTCCAAGTTTCTTCCAAGTAAGAAACTTGTTTCCAACCTCCCTTCTAATTAGGGACCTACATCAACTCCTCAGGTGGAGCATTAGGGGAATTTTGAGGTCTAAAATGAGCCTCCTAAGGAAATAATAAAATAATAGTGGAAATAATAAAATAAGATTTGATTACATCATCAAATTTTAATCAAATTTTAGAGGGAAAAAAGAAAAAACTACTTTTTCAACTCATATTTTCAACTTATCTCCCAAATTTTTACTCAAATTTCGAGTGGGAGTACTCTTTGGATGCAAAATTTAATTCCTCATCCAAGAAATACCCATTTTGTATACTTTCAATAGATCATGCTACACAAAAAATGAGATATACATACAATCATGTTTTTTCATGTATTTCTCCATTTTCGTGTAGTGGGGTCCATCAAAAGTATGCAACATGGGTACTCCTTGGATGATGAATTAAATTTTGCATCTAATTAGTACTCCCGCACGAAATTTGAGTAAAAACTTTGGGAGATAAGTTGAAAATACGAGTTGAAAAAGTAGTTTTATTATTTTATTATTTCTTTTTACCCTTTTACTTAAAAAATGGTTAATTATCCCCCATGGTTGACTTCATCATCTTGAATCCTATTGGTTCTTATAAATTTTATTTTTGTTGTACATTTTTCTTAGGATGCCCAATTTAGACCTCAAAATTCCCTTAATGATGACAGGACAACTAGTTGCTTGAAGAACTCCTCCTTTGTGATGTCATGAACTTCTTTGTGTTATTCAAGAGTCTTCATGCTTGGGACTTCTACATAGGGCACATGCCATCCATCACTTTCATCCTTGAGCCATGTCAACACTCCTTTCATTCGAAAATTATCCATCAGTCCATATATGGTCTTCCTTCATGCTATGTGGCCTTCTTCATGCCATGTTTCCTTAAGGATATTTCATCCTACTACATGGTTATCAATGGTGGAAGACATCTATAGCTCTTCCCAAGGTAACCTTGCATAAGCCCATCCAAATATCATTCAAAAATCATTCTTTCATCATGATATCTTCTAGTTTGCATCTGTGTCCTGCATACACATCGACACATCTCCCAAAGATATATATATATATATATATATATATATATATATATATATTGTCAAGGGTCTCTTTCTTTTTCAGACTCCATTGGAGTCTTCATATATTTCATGGAGATATCCTAGTCAAATATTCTTGGTCTTTGAATGTGGATTGCATTTTCCATCATTGCGTATCCAATGATCTCTTCCTTCCTTTCTTCACATATTTCATTTCTAGGAATTTCCAATCAGAATTCCTCCAGTTGTTGTCAACCACCTCATATTACATATGAGTACATATTATGTTGATTTCATCTAGACAAAGCGTGACTCATGCCTTTCTGCATCTTCTCAAAGGAGGAGATCCTTTCCCTTGATCTTGCTCTCAAAGTAGAGCATTCATTCATTCATATTGTCTGTAGCCATATGTCATGACTCCAAATTAGATAAAAGAATACATACCTCATTCTTCTTTTAGGTCATCTAGGCTTCTTTCATCAACTTCCTTGATTGAAAGAGCTTCAATTCTTTGATTTGTTTTACCTTTTTATGTCATAATACCATCATCCCATGAATTCCACAAGTTTGGAATTCTTTATGAAACATTTGCTTCCTCTTTTGATCGATGAACCTTCTGATGAAGATTCTATTAGAGAATCTTGAGGATCTAGAGTATCCCCATTCAAAATATGTTTCCTTTTGACTGATGTTTGATGGCCTTTGTTCTAGATGACTCCTTTTCTTTCCATAAGTTCCATTTATGTTTTCAATGAGGTTCCCAAGAGCTATATCCTTCATAGTTGACTGTTGTTAATTTATTACAACTTTAGCGTCACCTTGACATTTATTTATGTGATATTAGCATCCTCCCATGCCTCCTTTCCAAGTCTTACAACCTTTGTTCCTCATTCCAAGCCCTGAAACTGGAGGAAAAACCCTTAAAACTCAAAAAAGCCTTGGGTACGCAGGTAACATGAAGCCTACATGCGTTTTTAGCTTGGGTACGCATGTAATGTGAAGATAAACTGCGTTCTAGAACGCACTTTCTCTGTGTTATAGGTGCGGTACCCCTGTAAAGTCAAAAAGCGCGAAAGAAAAGATTAAAAAGTTGAATTTTGGTCAATTCTAGAAGGTTCTGGATGAGATTTTTTGGGGATGAGTACACTTTGGTAAGGTGCATGTATCCCACACCTTAAGGAACTAATCCCTTGATGTGAGGAGCCTATCCCTTTGAAGGAGGGTTCTATCCCTTTAAAGGTGGAATCCTAACCTCCTCATCTGCTCTATAAAAGGAGGCATTGGGTAGCCTTTTGGGTTAAGTTTTGATGGAGATTTTGGAGATTGAGGATTAGAGGTTAAGTTTTTTGGAGAAGATTTTTGAGCTGAAGTGCTGTTGAGATTTAGATTTCCTTCTGCTGAGCTTTTGAGAGGAAAGATCACATACCTCTTTGTGCTCCTGGAGGAAGAGTGTAAGACTTATCAAAGTAGAGGAGATTCCTGCTTCGGACCCCGGGAAGGCCTTTCGAACATCAAGGCAAAGGTTGTAAGGTTCTTCTGTATATTTTAAGATTAATACAATCAAGTTCTGTTTTTCTCAATAAATTGTCGTTCGATTGTTTATTTCAATAAGCTATCGTTTGATCGTTTATTTCATAGATTCCTTGATCACTATGATAGGTATGTTTTATAATTATTTGTTATACAGGTGCTATTGATATTTTCTTGTTTGTGATTGCAGATCAACGAAAGATGATACTTTCTTGTGACAAAAGGGCCCTTGTTGCGACGAAGGATTATTGATGCAATGAAAGCACTGCGACCGCAAATAAGCATTTGGATCTAAGGTAGGATCGACACCTTCATAGCATTTATTTGTAAAACGAATATATCTAGAGAAAGACAAACTTAGTTGTTCGTTTGTTGCTAGATTGTCTTCTGACACTAGGGAGATCGGTCTTGTCCGCAAGAACGATTTATCCGGCCAACAAATTGGCGACTCCACTGGGGAAAGAACTTGTTGTTTTTGGTTCTCTTTTATTTTGATTTGAGGAAAAGTTTTTCCTGGTTTTTGATTGATTGATATCTGCCTGGGTAGCTTAGGTTTTCTTTGTTTTTGAAAATTTTGAAATCTTTTATGTTTTTCTTGAAGTTTTCAGGGGACCGCACTTTGTCTTCACACACAGTGCGGGCATCTCTGCACTTTCCTTAAGTAACCAGTGCGGGACCGCACCTGTTACTTCTGGGACCTGCGGACCTTGTTAAAAGTCTTGAAAAACTTAGATTTCTTCTTTCAGTTTAGTTTAGATTTAATTTAGGATTCTTAGCATCTACCCAGATCTGTATTTTTCTATCAAAAATCTCTTGTTTCTAAGTTTCTTTCAGCAAATTCTTCATCTCATCAATCTCCATTAAGTTAATTGGGTGTTTTGAGTCTCTTTTTTGAGAAATTCTTAATTTGATTTCCTTTGGTCATTAATTGAAGGTTTGTCTCAGTCTTTTCACAATTTTGCATCTTTTTGCTTTTGTTTTTGCAAAAAAATTTCCCCCTCATTCGCCGGGGGGGGCTAAATTGTGTATGAGTGTTAATCGCCTTTGAGTGTTTTTTGATCTTTGGAGCTCTCACCCAATTTTCTTGACTTCCACTTGATTGGTTCTTAGATTACATTAGAATCATCTTGTGTTTGAGAATTCTCTTGCATAGATCACATTTGCATAATTAGAATTCTCATTTTCAGAATATGAATGAAAATGTGCATAGATTACATTTGCATACTTTTCAAGTGAATTGTGCATAGATTACAACTGCATAGTTTACATTCTGAAAAATCAATCATAAATTTAGATCAGTTTTCTTTGATTTGAATTTAGATGTTTTTATGCTTGTTTTAAAAACACAAAAATATAAAAATTGTTTTGGGATTGATTTGCATTAGTTTTTCTTGATAAAATTAGTGCATTAGAGAATTTGTTATATTTTCTCTTATTTATCAATCTTTGCATTGTTGGAAGTGAATGGAAACTCTCTCCTTACTTTAGGTAGGATTCATCGAATTGAAAAGATTACATTATCATATTCGATTGCATTCAGTTTTGGTTCGGGTCATAACACCATTGGTTTCATATCCATTTACCCCTTTGAGTAATAACAGCCTAAATAACACAGCGCTTAATTAAAATTCATCTAGTAATTTTTACTTTTTTAGGGCTCTTTCCACCAATTTAGCTTAGGCTAGTGTCTTGGAATAGGTTTTAGTTAACTCTCCAAGATAGTAAAACAAACAAGTAGTTGATCTTGCGGTAGGAAAAATTCCAATTGTTGCATGTATGCTCTGGGAAGCTCCTCCTAAAGGAGTCAAGCACGAGATCATATCTGAACCAGTGAGGTAATCAATCCTTCCTCATTGGGAACGATAGCAGATATACAAGTATTAAAAACGGTAAACCTCGGATTGACCATTGTCGAGGAGCCTAGGGTCACTTGTCGGTAAACCTTGGATTCTTTCAAGGAGCCTTCAAGGGGATTGAGCTTTGTTACTCTGCCCTTGCGTGTGTGTCGGATCGTAGACTGTTCCCCCAGGTATATTTGTTTCATTTGGTAACCTTAGAGGCCATAATCTTTAGGATTCTTTCCTAAGGTGACGGTGGAGGAAAGATCCCACTGTACCTGGAGCAGACGTCGACTATACTCACTTGGACTCTCTGGGGGGTTCTCTTCACTCGAGATGGTTTTGTGAAGAAACTTGTGCCAGTCTGTTTCATTAAGCAGGTTGTCGGGGTAACTGTTCCATCCACCATTTCTGCATTAAAATTCTACGATGTTGGATTTCATCACCAACTAGTGTTTTTAGTGTGGGGATCTACTGTTTGTGTGTGTTTTGACTCCTAGATTTGATAGCGCATGTTAATTTGTTTTTTTTTACTTTTAGAGACCATAGGTGTGAATTGTGAATTTTAATTGTTAGGTGTGAATTGTTAATTGTTAATTTTAGTTTTAAATTGTTAATAAAATTCACTGAAGTTGAATAGAATGGCAACTGTTCCGGAATTTACCAACCAAGGAACCCCTCTTAACGAGAATCCTAGTACTTTTCCTTGTTTTGGAAATGTTGGTCCTCCTTATATGGCTACATTGTCATTACCTGGATTTACAATAGGTTTACTGATATGGTTATTTTCAACTTCGTTGGCCCCGAACACTCCAATTGTTCCACCTCAACCGGATGCTTCACAGAGTTCACCATCTCAACATCACCAACCTTCTGTTGACCCTTTATCTTCTTCGCCTAATATTTCTTCCTCCATTTCTTCCTCTTCGCTTGGTAAAAGCCTTGACGCTAGTAACCAGGTGGCTAAGAAGAAGAAGAAAGGGAAGAAGAAGAAGAAGAAGAAGCAAGGTAAGAAAGAAGTCAACCAACCAACCATGGCTGTAAGTGTTAGTTGTGTTGAGGAAACCTCCAACATGCATCGTAAACCAAAATACCCTTGCAGGCTTTGTAAGGGTGACCACTTCCTTATCAATTTTCCTGGTATTCCTAAGGTCTTGGAAGTATGGTCAGAAACATCTCATCAACTTTCCGTTGATCCATCAACCAGTGATAGTCAGGTTCCTGGGAAAAAGGGTAAAGTTAGGTTTCCTTGTAAGTTATGCAAAGGGAGTCATCAAACTCACATTTGCCCTCACATGGATGAAGCCTCAAAATTGTTGGAAAACCTTACTATTCCACAGCAAGAATTTCCAACTGGTTACCGTAAAATTTCTCCCAACCTACCGTCAACTGACGGAGTGATTGATCTAGTTTCAAGTACAGTCGATCCCACTCTTCCATTGGAGAGTGAAACTCATATCACTCAGGTTGATGATCCATTAGTTGATCAAGTGGTCGATTCGATTTCACATTCGGTCGATCCCATTCTCCCTGTAGAGAGTGAACTTCACACCGCTTAAGTTCTTCTTGTTACATCAGATTCTTCTACGCTAGGGGGACATTTCACCTATTTCTACAGAACCCCCTCCAAGTACTGAGGTCTTTTCCTTTGATTGGAATAGACTGACGGAACCTCGTCTTCCTTCCTCCATCCCTTTCCAAATCATTGTGAAGTTTGGTGGTAGGGACATACACCGCACACGGGTAGATGAAGGTGCTTCTGTTAGTATTTTATCCTCAACTGCTTGGAAAGCTTTGGGTTCCCCTCAGCTTGTGCCTATTACGTAGAATCTGAAAGCTTTTAACAGAACCATTAGTGAACCTTTAGGTATCCTTCCTAAGTTTTCTATTACTTTGGAAGGTAAAAATGTCTGTATTGATCTTATGGTAGTTCGAGGTCCCTTGGATTTCAATTTACTCCTTGGGCGAGACTATGTCTATGCAATGAAAGCTGTCGTATCGACACTCTTTCGCGTGATGTCTTTCCCTCACAATGGCAATATTGTGACTGTAGACCAGCTTTCGTTCCCTAGTCTTGTTTCGACTACCAATAATCCGACATCCCTAAATGTTCCTGATTCTAAAGTGGTATCTACCCCGCCACGGGTTAATTATGTGGCAACTAGTCCCATGTTTTCAGTTACCGATGTAAGCGAGCCTCTCACTGTTTGCTCGACTTCCTATGACTTAGATCCGGTAATTGACATGGAAAACTCTATGGGATTATTTGAAGGCAATGTTCTTATCCCTTTTGAGTCCCTTGACATGTGTTCCTTCCAGAGAACTATTCTTCCATCTGACGAAGACCTCTTGGAAGCCATGATCAAGGTGTGTCCATTGACATGTGTTTCTTCCAGTTGGAAGCCATGATCAGTGAGGGTGAGGATAGTTCCTTGTACTGTGTCAACCTCGTTAAAAAATGAATCGGTGTTTGAGGATAGTTCCTTGTACTGAGTCAACCTCATTAAAAAATGAATCAGTGTGTCTGAGGATGGTTCTTTTCCTGTGTCAACCTCATTAAAAAATGAATCAGTTAGTCGAGAGCATAGTTCCTTTTCTTGTGTCAAGCTCATTTAAAAAATGAAACAAGCTTCCATGAGGACAGTTCTTTTCCTGTGTCAACCTCATTAAAAAATGAAACAGTAGGTAGATTGTAGAGTAGATTAATAGATTAGAATAGGTAGTTTATGAGGATAGTTCTTTTCCTGTGTCAACCTCATTAAAAAATGAATCAGTTGGTCTGAGGATAGTTCCTGTTACTGAGTCAACCTCATTAAAAAATGAATCAGGTATGAGGACAGTTCTTTTCCTGTGTCAACCTCGTTAAAAAAATGAATCAGTTGTTCAGAGGATAGTTCCTGTTACTGAGTCAACCTCATTAAAAAATGAATCAGGTATGAGGACAGTTCTTTTCCTGTGTCAACCTCATTAAAAAATGAATCAGTAGGTTATGTAGGTAGGTTAGAAATAAGTAGTTTCTGAGGATAGTTCCTTTTACTGTGTCAACCTCGTTAAAAAATGAAACATGTTGCCATGAGCATAGTTCTTTTCCTGTGTCAAGCTCGTTAAAAAATGAAACAAATCCTCCCCTAATTGAGTTGAGTCTTTGAATAGACCTCGTAAATGTTAAGTCATATATTTAGGTTAGTTTTTAGGTCGGGTCTTTCATATGATCTCATAAATGAACCTTCATTCCATCCAGCTATTAATTACCAGCAGTGTACTTAGTTGAATGAAATGAAGCTGGGGGGGCATGCGCTCTAGCAGTTACGCTTAGGGGGCATCAAGCACAGTTTTCTCTTTGTTTCAAGCTTGTGTAAAAATGAAAGCACTCCGAAGCATAGTTTTTCTCTGTTTCAAGCTTTTGTAAAAATGAAACCTATCTTGAGTCAATTTCGGTTATTTTCGAGACTCGTTAAACTCATGAAAATCCCGAGACTATTTTGCTATCTTTCATTCTCGTAAAAAACATGAAAATGCCGAGTTCTTTCCGTCTTTTCTTGCTCGTTAATTAAATTGAAAGTCGGCCACATGAGTACATTTTTATCCCTTTTTCGAACTCGTTAAAACTTACGAAAAAGTGAAAACCATGAGTACATTTTTATCCCTTTTTCGAACTCGTTAAAACTTACCGAAAAAGAGAAACCATAGAGTTCTCTTTTAAGCCCTTTTTAGACTCTCTAAACATGAAAAGATTGCCGAGTACTTGATTATTCGAACTCGTTAAAGTAAATGAATGATCGTCCCTTCAGTATAAGTTTACCCCTTTTACGGACTGAAATGGACTATTTACGAAAAAGGTATACGTTGACTAATTTTGGTCAATAGAGTTCTCTCCCGCATTATTTTATCCTTTTTCGGGCTCGAGAGACTAAATTTACGAAAAAGAACACCCATGGAGTTTTCTTAAGTTTTTCTTCTGACTCCCTAAAACTGAAAAACACCGAGTTTCTCCTATATTGGACTCGTTAAAACTTAACAGTAAAGGACCTGTTTAATTTTCAACAGGAACGAACCACTCCTTCTTAGGGTTCGAATCTTAAACTAAGTTGGACTCATCCGAAGGATGAGCTTATAAACAAGCAAATTTTATCCTCCTCAAGCTTGTCAAAAATAAAGAGGTACTTGCCAGAAATGGTGGGGGAAAAGAGAGAAAAACGAACCTGTTTGTTACATTTTGATTATTCGGAAAACCGTTAACCCCTCTTGAACACGAGACTTTTGTTCACCTAGGTTGGGAAATCCTTTGCCTAACAGTTAATCAAACCATATTGAAAGTCTTCAGTTGGTTTCTGGGTATTAGCTTTGGGTCAATTTTCACCAAGCCATCTGCAGTGTCGTTATGTGTTCAAGAGGACAGTTCAAATAAACCATTCATCTGCAAAATATCTGTCATCCATTTTGACCATCCCTGAGTCAGTCCTTGCCAATATATTTTCAAAACTTGATCTATGATTTTGTGTTGTGGGCTTGCCTACGACGGATCACTTTCTATCGACGACAGCTCATTATCTAGGAAGTTGATCCAGAAATCGTCAGTACCTTGAAATCTGCATGCCTCAATGGCAGGTTTCTCGCCTTCGATGACAGGTTACATCATTGACCTTCGATCGAATGATTCCGTGACATGTTCGACTTCAGCTCATTGATTCACATTTCATGGATTGTACTGAGTACTTTGAGAGCCATTGACATTACTGGTGGTTTCTCTCATACTTGTTAACAGTTTACATTATTGACTGGTAATCAAGTGGTTTCTACCATGTTCGACTTCAACACATTTATTCACATGGATAGAATCGTACTAGTTCGAGATGCGGAAATCAAGACCCTGGATCTAGTTTCTACCATCCAGGCTGCGAGGAATTTTTTTATCATTCATACAATAGACTATTTATAAACAGATGACTGCGTCCATACTATGTCTACACATGTCTCTCTCTTCTCGTGATGTATTCAAAACTCTCCTCGTGACGTAAATTCTAGAGTTAGTTTTGAAGTTGCCTTGATCCGGTATGGGAATGCCTACCCGTTGATGATATGATTACATATATATATTTTGCATTGAATTTTTTTACAGGTTCCGACCGGGGTGTCCACAAGATGATCCTTGAAATGATAAAGTACTTCACTCTTCATATATGACAGACTTCATCTTCATCTATTCTATACTTCGCACTTTAGGGGGCAATCTGTTACACTAAAAACTGTCACCTTGACATTCTGCTGACTGTATGAGCTCATTGATACTCATACTTACCTCCTTTTCAAGTCTTACAACCTTTGTTCCTCATTCCAAGCCCTAAAAATAGAGGAAAAACCCTTAAAACTCAAAAAAGCCTCGTTGCACAGTAACATGAAGCCCGCACACGTTTTAGCTTGGGTACGCATGTGTAATGTGAAGATAAATCATACGAGAACGCACTTTCTCGTGTTATAGGTGCAGACTCGTAAAGTCAAAAAGCGCGAAAGACAAAATTAAAAAGTTGAATTTTGGTCAATTCTGGAAGGTTCTAGATGAGATTTTTTGGGGATGAGTACGCTTTAGTAAGGTGCATGTATCCCACACCTTAAGGAACTAATCCCTTGATGTGAGGAGCCTATCCCTTCGAAGGAGGATTCTATCCCTTTAAAGGTGGAATCCTAACCTCCTCATCTGCTCTATAAAAGGAGGCATTGGGTAGCCTTTTGGGTTAAGTTTTGAAAAGTTAAATTAATGGAGGATTGAAGAATATTTTGATGGGTAAAATATTTGAGTTGAAGTGCTGTTGAGATTTATATTTCCTTCTGCTGAGCTTTTGAGAGGAAAGATCACATACCTCTTTATGCTTCTGAAGGAAGAGTGCAAGACTTATCAGAGTAGAGGAGATTCCTGATTCGGACCCCGGGAAGGCCTTTCGAACATCAAGGCAAAGGTTGTAAGGTTCTTCTGTATATTTTAAGATTAATACAATCAAGTTCTGTTTTTCTCAATAAATTGTCGTTCGATTGTTTATTTCAATAAGCTGTCGTTTGATCATTTATTTCATAGATTCCTTGATCACTATGATAGGTATGTTTTATGATTATTTGTTATACAAGTGCTATTAATATTTTCTTGTTTGTGATTGCAGATCAACGAAAGATGATACTTTCTTGCGGCAAAAGGGCCCTTGTTGCGACGAAGGATTATTGATACAACAGAAGCACTGCGACCGCAAATAAGCATTTGAATCTAAGGTAGGATCGACACCTTCATAGCATTTATTTGTAAAACGAATATATCTAGAGAAAGACAAACTTAGTTGTTCGTTTGTTGCTAGATTGTCTTCTGACACTAGGGAGATCGGTCTTGTCCGCAAGAACGATTTATCCGCCAACAACTCGTATATATTTCAACTTCAACTATGATGTCCCGAGCTCTTGATTCTAATGATTCTATGATGCCATGATGCATCCTTTCATGCTCTTCTAATGATAGTTATAGTTTACAATGAGAGAACTTGAAAACCAGAGCTTGAAAAGAACTAGGTGAGGAATACTATCTCAATCGTAGCAAAGATCTTTTACTTCCTCTTTCTTGGATTTCTTATTTTCAGCTTCCTCCACTTCCTCGATGATATGGGCTTCTTCTCTTCCTCCTTTATTAGAACTAGGTGAGGAAGACTATCTCAATCACAATAGAGATATTTTACTTCCTCTTTCTTGGATTTCTTATTTTCAGCTTCCTCCACTTCCTTGGTGATATGGGCTTCTTCTCTTCCTCTTTTATTGTCCTTCTTGAGCTTAGCACAATCTCTTCTATAGTGCCCATATTCCTAACACCCATAGCATTGAATCTTAGCCATGTTTTTCTTATTTTTCAAAGGACCAAACTTTACAAATTTTCCCTTTTTTCTATCATTGTAGCATATGCCTGATTTTTCTTGCCTCATCCCACATCATATTTTTCCTTTAGCCTAGATTCTTCAATCTTGCATAGTGACCATAGTTCATGGAACAGATTAGCTTCTTTCTCCCCATAAATACTTGAAGTAAAGTTACCCCACTCCTTAGGTAGTGCATTTAGTACTACTGTAGTCATTTCTTTATCATACATGAATTCTCCCAGTTCTTGAAGTTGATCCCTGATTTCAGATATCCTCATAAAGTATGAGGCTATTCCATCTTCCCTTGACATCTTCAGCTTATAGAGTTCTTTCCTTAGAGAGATAAATTCCCCTGTAGTGCTTACTGAATACAACTCTACCAATTTGTCATATATTTCTTTTGAATTTTCAAGTTTTGATACATATGTGATGAGAAGATCCTTGATGGATTTAATGAGAATCCTTTGAGCCTTAACTTCCCCCTTCATAAACTTTTCAATTTCTTGAGCATCTTCCTTCATTGGTTTGGTGATAGATCCTTTGACATGATCCATAACCTCATTTTCAATGATATTCATATTTTTCCTTTCCTTCCATGCAAGATAGTTTGAAGCCCCAACCAATTTATTGATTTCCTTGCAAAAAGACATTTTTAGATATTCATATGTGGACATATACTTACTTATTCATATGCTTCTTCCACTTTTTTCTTCCTTGATGATGATATAGATGATAAAAACCTTCTCTTTGATGAAGATAGATTTCTTAAGAATTATCCTTGATCCCTCAAAGAGGGAGATCACTTAATTGATGATGACTTCTTGATTGTGAATTTCTATGAGTCTTTCTTTAATGAGAGGAAAATTGCTTTATAACCCTTTTGAGGATGATGACAACGCTCCTTGATCTATCCTTCAAGATATTTTGACTCCTTCGGTGATGATTGAGTGTGGATCTTGGAAAAGCTTCTAGGGTTATGACTTTCTTCAGGATGATGATGTGACCTTTGTTCTTGAAGCACTTCTCTTGGATGAATATACTTCAAGCTATATTGCTTTATATATCTCTTCAACTTGATGATGGTCTTTGTGGTATTTTGATGATGACTAGAGGGTCCTGAGACTTTTGTTGGTGTAGACTTATTACTTGATATAGGGTTTCATACTTCGTTGTAGATCTCGACTTCACTTTGATATCCTTCAATTTGCTTTGGAGTCATTAGGGGAATTTTGAGGTCTAAAATGAGCCTAGAAAGAAAAATGTACAACTAAAATAAACTTTATAAGAACCAATAGGATTGAAGATGATGATGTCAAGCATGGGGGATGATTCACCATTTTTGGAGTAAAAAAGTAAAAAGACTAAAAAATAATAAAATAATAAAGCTATTTTTTCAACTCGTATTTTCGACTTATCTCCCTAAGGTTTTACTCAAATTTTGAGAAGGAATACTCGTTGGATGAAAATTTAATTCCTCGTCCAATGAGTACACATATTGCATACTTTCGATGGACCTTGCTAAACGAAAAATGAGAAATACATTAGAAAAAACATGATTGCAATAATGTTTTTTCATGTATTTCTTAGTTTTCATGTAGCAGGGCCTATCGAAAGTATGCAACATAGGTACTCCTTGCATGCAGAATCAAATTTTGCATCCAACGAGTGTTTTCGCTCGAAATTTGAGTAAACCCATAGCGAGATAAGTTTAGAATACGAGTTGAAAAAATAGTTTTTCTTTTTCCCTCTAAAATTTGATGATGTAATCTAAAACCTTATTTTATTATTTCCACTATTATTTTATAATTTCCTTAGGAGTCCCATTTTAGACCTCGAAATTCCCCTAATGCTTTCTTGAGATTTGATCCTTGAGTGTCTCTTGATAATATGCCCTTCCTAGACTTTGTCACCTTAGCTCTGATTCCATGTTGTGGAATCTAGGGCATCAAGTATTAGGTGATTTCTATTCTTATGATAATTACTTTTGAATTCCTTTTACATTCTTAGATTAGGATCTTCTCTTAATTAGATTATTAGTGTTCTTCTTCATCAAACAACTACCAATGGATAAACCATAAAAAGAGAAGAGACACAGAATATAAATTATCAGTCAGGGCCAGAGCCTCTCCAACTTGAAAGGAAAACCTGAACAAATTCTTCTTCTTATAGAGACTTCAATTGACGAATACCAAGACTAAGACCCTTGAACTACTTGCCACTCCAATACCAAGACACAAGTTCCCTTGAGATGAGATATTTTGTCAATGATAATCAACCTTCTACTCCTCCTTCTTCTCGGCTTCTCTTCAACTTCGACTTCCTTATGCTTTAGACTTTCGGCCTCCTTGAATTAGGTCTAAAATCCTTGACCCTAATTCAGAAACCCTAACTTATGCATAAGAACTTCTCTTATGAATTTATTCCCTTTGCTTTAGTAGGAGATCTCCTTGGTAACTTAGCTAGAGATATACCTTTATCTCTTGCTTTGACCTTCCTATGGACCAGCAATACTTTAGCCTCTTCTGCAACAGAAACATTCCCTTTTATTTTCACGCGTGAGTAATGGATAACCTTAAAACAGACCCAAACAGTCCTCGCTCTTTCCTCCTTCCTTTCGCTGGTTATATGACTTCAAGTGATTCAGGCACATGTCAATTGGAGGAAATCATTTATTCTGTTTTGAAGCCAACTTGATAACAAATACTTGTGTTTGTCTTGGAGGGTATTTTGACTCTTTCAATTACTTATACAAATGTGTAACATGCCCAATAAGGATACTTCATACATGACACAGACTCAAATTTACTTTTATGGCTATATGACAAATCCTAAAGGCTTACAATGGGAGCCATTACTAAAAATAAATTCCTTGCCCATGAAACCCACGAGACAAATATTATAACAATAGTTTTACTTTTCTTATTTACATCAATTACATAAAATCACAATTACACATGTCATTATGAAGACCGAACGTAGTTACACTTTTTAACACACCCCACATTTACCCGCTTTTACAAGCTCTCTAAGGGAAACATGAGTTGAGAGTTAATATGACATGACCCAACATCAAATATTGTTATGAAACCAGCTCCCAAAATAGAAGAAAAGAGAGATCAATGCCTTAGAAATAAGCCACTTCGAGGGGGCAACCAGCGCCCAAAATAGAAGAAAAGAGAGATCAACACCTTAGAAATAAGCCACTTCGAGGGGGAAACCTCCTTTACAATACATAAATGAAAAATTCTTGGATGATGCAAATAACAAAACCTCCTTTCTATATATAAGAGTCCATGAGGTCACAATATAATCCTAACCGACCTAACAATAATAGTTTAAGGACGCAACAATAACAATAGTGGATTTTATGGGGCACAAAAATAACAATATGAGGGCTACAGGGTACAACAATAACAATAAGGGGGATACACTAACAAAATTAAGGGGATAAAATAGTATTATAGGGACCTAACATGCTCCTCTCCTCCAAACAAGTGTTTCCCTCAACGCTTGATTATTTATGTATGCTTCTGTATAAAATTTTCATCCTCCCATGTGGAATCTTCAATAGGTAAGTTCTTCCACTTGATGAGATACTCTGAAATTGACCGATTTCGTAGTTGTCGAGTTCTTGTTTCTGTGACTGCTTTAGAACTTCTCTCGCTACGATGTTGATCTTCCTGTTGTTTTATTCGATTCTGCACCGAAGTTAGGTTATCCTCTGAGAGTTGGAGAACTTGTTGTTGATGCTCGATGTGATCTTCCACTACTTTATCATCCATATTAGCTTACATTTGATCCTTCAAACCATCCAACTTAGCCTCCATTTTTTCTTTTAAACCATTTATTTCATCCTTGATTTCTCTTTGAAAGATCGAAATTTGTTGCACTTAGTACCATAATTTTGATATATCATACTACAATTCTTCCTCTTCATGCGTCATAGTAGAGACTTTTGACGGCTTAATGGGTGTGGAATTATTTTTTGGGGGAATTATATAACTCAATATTAATATCTATGTTTCAATATGCCCTTGGAATCACTTCAAACTACTTTTTCAAACAAATATTATGCAAACTTGTTTAAAAAATACAGACTTTTTTCTTGCTTTTTAGGAGGTCTATATTGAACCTGATTTATCTTTGTTATTTCGGATCTTCAAGATCTAAATTTCTATCCTGTATTATTCCTCTGAGTCCTCTTTCTAATGCCACAGGTCAAATCTGATTTGGATTCTTCAAGGCAAAGTTATTCTCAATCTCCCACAATGTCCTAATTATGGATTGGTTCAGTAGAGAAAACTTGTATGGCATGCCACGTGTCACTGTTTCCTCCTTCGGCTCTAAAATTGATACACAGAAAGCTACAATCTATGTACTTTCAACCAATTTTTATAGAATTCCAATTCGATGCTCAGAGAGAGATTTATGACGATTTTCCCAAGGTCACCTCTTTGAGATGAAATTCAGGAGCCTACAAAAACCCTAACTTCCATAGATCATATCTCTGAAAAGATTGCGAACCAATATATGAAATTGTTACACGAACTTCCTTAGGATTTCTTTGCAAATGGGTTTTTTTTTGCATCTGAACCTTCGTAGAAAAATAGTTATAGCGAAAATGCCACTATGACATGTTTGAAGCAGCGAAACCCTAGAATCCAAAGCTCTAATACCAAATGTTATGAAACTAGATCCTAAAATAGAAGAAAAGAGAAATCAACGCCTTAGAAATAAGCGACTTCGAGGGGGAAACCTTCTTTACAATACATAGATGAAAAATTCTTGGATGATACAAATGATAAAACCTCTTTTCTATATATAGGAGTCCATGGGGTCACAATTTAATCCTAGCTGACGTAACAATAATAATGTAAGGGCACAACAATAACAATAGTGGCTTTTATGGGGGCTACAGGGGTACAACAATAACAATAAGGAGGTTACACTAACAAAAATAAGGGGATACACTAGTATTATAGGGACCTAACAAAGATCGAGTTATGGAAGTGGGTTCCACTAACCGGAAAACTTACTGAAACCTCTCAGGGACAACTAATCACCTAGATGTTAGACAACATCCACTAATGATCTCACACTAAGCTAGAATTATCTTTTCACCTGACCTCACATCCTAGTCGCACGCATGCCAAGTTGTGCATGCGCCAAGAAGGCTTTAGACGCATGCACAAGCATTCCTCCATGTGGCTACAACCAAGATTTCTCAGTTAAGTGCCTGTGGCCAGAAGCCCTGTTATGAAATTTCCAGGACTAGCTACAGACCATCTACCCAAAACAACTCAAAAATTTCCAGAATCTAGTCTATGATGATGATAAGTTTGTGTAATCTATACTAAGGCTAAGGTCTTGCCCAAACTTTCCAAACACATGAAAAACATTTCTTAAACCACATGGTAAACATAGTAACTACATTTCTTGAATGCATATATGCTTATTGTCTCATTAATTTCATCAGAGAATCATCAAGAAGGCTCACTTCCCTCTCAAACTAGCTACAACAACACTAATTAGCTTATGCATTCATATAACCATTCAATAACGTATCAAATCATGAACAAAATCCGAAACAAGAGCACATCATTTAACCATGCATATAACCAACATAATGAAGCCATGAAAATCCAGTCATAAATTCATCACAATAACCAATACATGTGCTCATTGATCTCAATAAGAAATAACAGATAATAACATATGCATGAGCCAACCTCAAGGACTTCCATGCATCGCTCGACCATAGATTGGGTTGGACCAAATCTCTCTTTTAGAACAATTACCCCCGTGTAATATTCGAAGCATGAATGTGGGATCACATGCAGTGGGGATAACCTAAACAAAACCAACCAGGGCGTCTAGAGGTTAAACCATCTCAACCCTCCACCACAGTGATTTCACCTAAACCGACCCATAATTCACCAAAACCAAAACTAGTATGGATGCCTCTGACTTCTTCACCATACCCAGAGTAATTTTCTTGTCTCCACCCATCCGTCAATAGTTCCAGGAGAATGCCCATATCCAAAGCTCTAATACCAAATGTTATGAAACTAGATCCCAAAATAGAAGAAAAGAGAAATCAACGCCTTAGAAATAAGCCACTTCGAGGGTGAAACCTTCTTTACAATACATAGATGAACAATTCTTGGATGGTACAAATGATAAAACCTCTTTTCTATATATAGGAGTCCATGGGGTCACAATATAATCCTAGCTGACCTAACAATAATAATGTAAGGGCACAACAATAACAATAGTGGCTTTTATGGGGGCTACAGGGGTACAACAATAACAATAAGGAGGATACACTAACAAAAATAAGGGGATACACTAGTATTATAGGGTCCTAACAAAGATCGAGTTATGGAAGCGGGTTCCACTAACCAGAAAACTTACTGAAACCTCTTAGGGACAACTGATCACCTAGAAGTTAGACAACAGCCACTAATGATCTCACACTAAGTTGGAATTATCTTTTCACCTGACCTCACATCCTAGTCGCACGCATGCCAAGTTGTGCATGCAACAAGAAGGCTTTAGATGCACGCACAAGCATTCCTCCATGTGGCTACAACCAAGATTTCTCAGTTAAGTGCCTGTGGCCAGAAGCCCTGTTCTGAAATTTCCAGGACTAGCTACAGACCATCTACCCAAAACAACCCAAAACTTTCCATAATCTAGTCTATGATGATGATAAGTTTGTGTAATCTATACTAAGGCTAAGGTCTTGCCCAAACTTTCCAAACACACAAAAAACATTTCTTAAACCACATGGTAAACATAGTAACTACATTTCTTGAATGCATATATGCTCATTGTCTCATTAATTTCATCAGAGAATCATCAAGAAGGCTCACTTCCCTCTCAAACTAGCTACAACAACACTAATTAGCTTATGCATTCATATAACCATTCAATAATGTATCAAATCATGAACAAAATCCGAAACAAGAGCACATCATTTAACCATGCCTATAACCAACATAATGAAGCCATGAAAATCCAGTCATAAATTCATCACAATAACCAATACATGTGCTCATTGATCTCAATAAGAAATAACAGATAATAACATATGCATGAGCCAACCTCAAGGACTTCCACGTACCGCTCAACCATAGATTGGGTTGAACCAAATCTCTCTTTTAGAACCATTACCCCCGTGTAATATTCGAAGCATGAATTTGGGATCACATGCAGTGGGGATAACCTAAACAAAACCAACCAGGGCGTCTAGAGGTTAAACCATCTCAACCCTCCACCACAGTGATTTCACCTAAACCGGCCCATAATTCACCAAAACCAAAACTAGTTTGGATGCCTCCGACTTCTTCACCATACCCAGAGTAATTTTCTTGTCTCCACCCATCCGTCAATAGTTCCAGGAGAATGCCCATCTCCAAAGCTCTGATACCAAATGTTATGAAACTAGATCCCAAAATACAAGAAAAGAGAAATCAACGCCTTAGAAATAAGCCACTTCGAGGAGGAAACCTTCTTTACAATACATAGATGAACAATTCTTGAATGATACAAATGATAAAACCTCTTTTCTATATATATGAGTCTATGGGGTCACAATATAATCCTAGCCGACCTAACAATAATAATGTAAGGGCACAACAATAACAATAGTGGCTTTTATGGGGGCTATAGGGGTACAACAATAACAATAAGGAGGATACACTAACAAAAATAAGGGGATACACTAGTATTATAGGGACCTAACAAAGATCGAGTTATGGAAGTGGGTTCCACTAACCGGGAAACTTATTGAAACCTCTCAGGGACAACTGATCACCTAGATGTTAGACAACATCCACTAATGATCTCCCATAAGTTGGAATTATCTTTTCACCTGACCTCACATCCTTGTCGCACGCATGCCAAGTTGTGCATGCAACAAGAAGGCTTTAGACACACGCACAAGCATTCCTCCATGTGGCTACAACCAAGATTTCTCAGTTAAGTGCCTGTGGCCAGAAGCCCTGTTCTGAAATTTCCAGGACTAGCTACAGACCATCTACCCAAAACAACCCAAAACTTTCTAGAATCTAGTCTATGATGATGATAAGTTTGTGTAATCTATACTAAGGCTAAGGTCTTGCCCAAACTTTCCAAACACATGAAAAACATTTCTTAAACCACATGGTAAACATTTCTTAACCCTAGAATCCAAAGCTCTAATACCAAATGTTATGAAACTAGATCCCAAAATAGAAGAAAAGAGAAATCAACCCCTTAGAAATAAGCCACTTCGAGGGGGAAACCTTCTTTACAATACATAGATGAAAAATTCTTGGATGATACAAATGATAAAACCTCTTTTCTATATATAGGAGTCCATGGGGTCACAATATAATCCTAGCTGACGTAACAATAATAATGTAAGGGCACAACAATAACAATAGTGGCTTTTATGGGGGCTACAGGGGTACAACAATAACAATAAGGAGGATACACTAACAAAAATAAGGGGATACACTAGTATTATAGGGACCTAACAAAGATCGAGTTATGGAAGTGGGTTCCACTAACCGGAAAACTTACTGAAACCTCTCAGGGACAACTAATCACCTAGATGTTAGACAACATCCACTAATGATCTCACACTAAGTTGGAATTATCTTTTCACCTGACCTCACATCCTAGTCACACGCATGCCAAGTTGTGCATGCGACAAGAAGGCTTTAGACGCATGCACAAGCATTCCTCCATGTGGCTACAACCAAGATTTCTCAGTTAAGTGCCTGTGGCCAGAAGCCCTGTTATGAAATTTCCAGGACTAGCTACAGACCATCTACCCAAAACAACCCAAAAATTTCCAGAATCTAGTCTATGATGATGATAAGTTTGTGTAATCTATACTAAGGCTAAGGTCTTGCCCAAACTTTCCAAACACATGAAAAACATTTCTTAAACCACATGGTAAACATAGTAACTACATTTCTTGAATGCATATATGCTCATTGTCTCATTAATTTCATCAGAGAATCATCAAGAAGGCTCACTTCCCTCTCAAACTAGCTACAACAACACTAATTAGCTTATGCATTCATATAACCATTCAATAACGTATCAAATCATGAACAAAATCCGAAACAAGAGCACATCATTTAACCATGCCTATAACCAACATAATGAAGCTATGAAAATCCAGTCATAAATTCATCGCAATAACCAATACATGTGCTCATTGATCTCAATAAGAAATAACAGATAATAATATATGCATGAGCCAACCTCAAGGACTTCCACGCACCGCTCGACCATAGATTGGGTTGAACCAAATCTCTCTTTTAGAACAATTACCCCCGTGTAATATTCGAAGCATGAATGTGGGATCACATGCAGTGGGGATAACCTAAACAAAACCAACCAGGGCGTCTAGAGGTTAAACCATCTCAACCCTCCACCACAGTGATTTCACCTAAACCGGCCCATAATTCACCAAAACCAAAACTAGTATGGATGCTTCTGACTTCTTCACCATACCCAGAGTAATTTTCTTATCTCCACCCATCCGTCAATAGTTCCAGGAGAATGCCCATCTCCAAAGCTCTGATACCAAATGTTATGAAACTAGATCCCAAAATACAAGAAAAGAGAAATCAACGCCTTAGAAATAAGCCACTTCGAGGGGGAAACCTTCTTTACAATACATAGATGAACAATTCTTGGATGATACAAATGATAAAACCTCTTTTCTATATATAGGAGTCCATGGGGTCACAATATAATCCTAGCCGACCTAACAATAATAATGTAAGGGCACAACAATAACAATAGTGGCTTTTATGGGGGCTACAGGGGTACAACAATAACAATAAGGAGGATACACTAACAAAAATAAGGGGATACACTAGTATTATAGGGTCCTAACAAAGATCGAGTTATGGAAGCGGGTTCCACTAACCGGAAAACTTACTAAAACCTCTTAGGGACAATTGATCACCTAGATGTTAGACAACATCCATTAATGATCTCACACTAAGTTGGATTTATCTTTTCACCTGACCTCACATCCTAGTCGCACGCATGCCAAGTTGTGCATGCAACAAGAAGGCTTTAGACGCACGCACAAGCATTCCTCCATGTGGCTACAACCAAGATTTCTCAGTTAAGTGCCTGTGGCCAAAAGCCCTGTTCTGAAATTTCCAGGACTAGTTACAGACCATCTACCCAAAACAACCCAAAAATTTCCAGAATCTAGTCTATGATGATGATAAGTTTGTGTAATCTATACTAAGGCTAAGGTCTTGCCCAAACTTTCCAAACACACGAAAAACATTTCTTAAACCACATGGTAAACATAGTAACTACATTTCTTGAATGCATATATGCTCATTGTCTCATTAATTTCATCAGGGAATCATCAAGAAGGCTCACTTCCCTCTCAAACTAGCTACAACAACACTAATTAGCTTATGCATTCATATAACCATTCAATAACGTATCAAATCATGAACAAAATCCGAAACAAGAGCACATCATTTAACCATGCCTATAACCAGCATAATAAAGCCATGAAAATCCAGTCATAAATTCATCACAATAACCAATACATGTGCTCATTGATCTCAATAAGAAATAACAGATAATAACATATGCATGAGCCAACCTCAAGGACTTCCACGTACCGCTCGACCATAGATTGGGTTGAACCAAATCTCTCTTTTAGAACAATTACCCCCGTGTAATATTCGAAGCATGAATGTGGGATCACATGCAGTGGGGATAACCTAAACAAAACCAACCAGGGCGTCTAGAGGTTAAACCATCTCAACCCTCCACCACAGTGATTTCACCTAAACCGGCCCATAATTCACCAAAACCAAAACTAGTTTGGATGCCTCTGACTTCTTCACCATACCCAGAGTAATTTTCTTGTCTCCACCCATCCGCCAATAGTTCCAGGAGAACGCCCATCTCCAAAGCTCTGATACCAAATGTTATGAAACTAGATCCCAAAATACAAGAAAAGAGAAATCAACGCCTTAGAAATAAGCCACTTCGAGGGGGAAACCTTCTTTACAATACATAGAAGAACAATTCTTGGATGATACAGATGATAAAACCTCTTTTCTATATATAGGAGTCCATGGGGTCACAATATAATCCTAGCCGACCTAACAATAATAATATAAGGGCACAACAATAACAATAGTGGCTTTTATGGGGGCTACAGGGGTACAACAATAACAATAAGGAGGATACACTAACAAAAATAAGGGGATACACTAGTATTATAGGGACCTAACAAAGATCGAGTTATGGAAGTGGGTTCCACTAACCGGGAAACTTACTGAAACCTCTCAGGGACAACTGATCACCTAGATGTTAGACAACATCCACTAATGATCTCACACTAAGTTGGAATTATCTTTTCACCTGACCTCACATCCTAGTCGCACGCATGCCAAGTTGTGCATGCAACAACAAGGCTTTAGACGCACGCACAAAAATTCCTCCATGTGGCTACAACCAAGATTTCTCAGTTAAGTGCCTGTAGCTAGAGGCCCTGTTCTGAAATTTCCAGGACTAGCTACAGACCATCTATCCAAAACAACCCAAAACTTTCCAGAATCTAGTCTATGATGACGATAAGTTTGTGTAATCTATACTAAGGCTAAGGTCTTGCCCAAACTTTCCAAACACATGAAAAACATTTCTTAAACCACATGGTAA